>PITA01003222.1:0-143527 GCA_004023965.1 Spilogale gracilis
AAAAAAAAAAAAAAAAAAAAAATATTTAAGGCAAAGTAAATAAAATGCCCAGGGGATTGGAGTTCTCTCTCATTTCTCTCTCTCTCTCTCTCTCTCTCTCTCTCTCTCTCTTTAAACTCTGGAAGCCCCCACCCTTCCAACATTTCTCCAGGGAGAAATACAATTCTCAAGGTTGTAGCAACAACAAAAATGATAATCAGTGAGCTTGCAGAGTAAACAAAGGTTGTGCTTGTGTACAGAATCAGTTTTATTGGCCCAATTTAACAAACTCCTTCCATCTAGTCCTATAAATAGTGAGACACCGCTCCTGGAATCCAAGACTGTCTTACAGATTCCTGGCAAGAGAAAGCAATTCAAGTGTTCAGTTTATCTAATTTCACCCCATGTATACAGATACGATGGTATAAGGTAATTGTGGAATAGGTAGCAGAAAGGGACATGGATATAAATTTGTGTCTAAGGTGATTTGTGAGTCCTAAGAAATCATGATATGGTTGTCCCTTATACCTTATGGATTGTCTGGATACAAAGAAAACTGGAATATCTAACAATGAATTTCAATATGTGCTTGGATATATACAGATTTTATTTTATAGTCACCTTTAAAAGACAAATTGATAAACATTAATCTTTCCATCTTTAATTTCATTTTCAAGTAATTGCTACACACAATGTGGGGCTTAAACTCACAACCCCAAGATCAAGAGTCACATGCTCTAACTAAGCCAGCCAGGCACCCCTTGAGAAACATTAATTTTAATTCATTTGAATCAACCACAAGAAAATAAAAATCTAGAAGTACGATTTCTTCACTTGTTTCTTTATGTTCCCTTCCTCAATGGCAACAAGAAATTCCAGTATAGCACAGAATAGTTTGGTTAGTCTAGCCCAGCCTAGCTTATCAGGGTGAGCAAAGTTTCAGAAAAGGTCCAGAGAGCATTTCAGTCTTTGTAGGCCCTGTGCTATCTGCCTGAACTGCTCATCCCTGTCCTTGTAGTGCAACAGAAGCCGGAGATAACATGTAAACAAATGGCTGTTGTTGTGTTACAATAAAACTTTGTTTATAAAAACAAATGGTAGCCTGCCCACAGGCCATAATTTGCCAACCCCATTCTACCTTGTGGCCTATTACTTTTGGTGTGGAGAAAAATGCTTCCTTGGCTTTTGATACTGACATAAAATCCACATGGTTTTTGTAGTTAATAGAATCCAAAGTAGAACTCTTCAGTTAATCCTATTCCATAAGCCTAAATCTATCTTTCTATTCACTGGCAAATCAAGAAAGACTGCATTGGAAGGCATCATGCCTGATTCTGTAAAGGAACAAATGTATATGAGATCAATTTCTAGATTCCTCCAAAATCTACTATCTGGTTAGGGTTTTAAGGGATTAGCCCCTAACTGCAATACAAGATATACTAAAAACAAACAAACAAAAAATCACACATGTCATAAGTAAGGGTATTGATAATGCATTGTATTGAAATCCAGAAAAAGTAGGAGTGATTGGTAAGGCAGAAAGGACACCAGAGAATCCCCAGGTGTCGATCATTGTGTCAAGTGCTTCATCTAATCCTGGACATGAACCTAAAGCCATGGTATTGTTCTCTTCACTTATTTCAGTTAGAAAACTGAAACTCGGGAGAGATAGACTGATCCAATCCAAAGCATTCTTTATCCGTGTTTGGCTTCTTCCTTGAAGTCATGGTAGCTCACGTAAGAGTGCTCACTTTTGCTCAGTACAATTCAAAGACTTACAGGAGGAATTGTACCTCCTGCCAAGAGCCCAAAGCAGAGAGAGATGACGTGACTTATCTCTAGTCTCACAGTAACTTCACAAAAAAGTTGGATGGGGATTCGCACCCTTGCATTTTGAAATCCCAACTGCACATACCACCGTGTAAAAGACCAAGATCTAAAGCAGAGTAACCTGGTACAAAAGAAATTGGTGAGCATGACACGAGTTTAACCACTGTTGTAAGATAGGCGCGTGGACTGTTTTGAATGAAACGCAATAAACACACCAGTAAGTATAGGAAGGGACTGTGAGCCGTTAAATCACCCCGGGATGGTGCTTCTGCAAACCTTCTGCAAGGAGACACTACCGCAGAACAGATCTCAGATGCCCTGGGGATGATTATAGCAGTTATCTGCAAGTCTTTAGATTTTCAAGCTCATTATAAATGTCATTAACTCATTAGGAGATAAGTCATTTCAACTCTGGACCCCAGTTTTCTTATCTGGAACAATGAAAAACTGCACCAACACTGGACTAAGGTTATTCCCAGTTTGAAAAGCCAAATTCTACTGAGATTCTCTTACTTGCTGTGATCTGAGTTCTGCTCATTGGAGATCACCTGGCCCACAGCCTCTTTGAGCGCCAAGCGAAAAAACACGGGACCTAACACAGTGCAAGTAGAGGCAACAACCCTGCTAATAAGACCTACCATTTATCTTTTGGAGTAAACAACTCCCTACTCCATTTTTTTTATTATTAAATTAGAGATGCATTTTTGTTTTTTAATGTATTCCATGACTTTGGCATTTTTCGTGACTACTCCGAAGTCAGAGTTAGGAGGATACTGGAGCGCATGAAAAGGCTTTGAGAAGGGAAAATTCAGGCAAGTGTCTTCCTTCTGAGCAATGCTGAGTGAATCCGAGGCCCCAGAGCAAGGGACCAGCAGACCTGGTTTCCCATCTTTCCCTTTTAGGAGCTAGGACTCAGGATCATCCGGTCTGTGCTCTGTCTCTTTTTCGTATGTTACGTATATTACGCATCACAGAAAAACCTTTCTCGCCTCAATCAGCCAGACACATTGCTGGGCATCTCTGTACGTAGCACGGGGAGCCTGACCAATTAGTCCATTTAACAGGTGCTCCCAGCCAGCCTCCTTCTGGAAAATAGGTGAGAAATTCTTATATTCCTCTCAATATGTTAATCAGACGACTGGTATCACAGTTCCCTAACTGTGTAATACCAGGCCCCCTTGGCAGATATATTTTATTCGGATAACGATGTGAAATTTAAGATCTACGTTTCAATCGTACAGAAGCCACGGGCACTTGTCAATTTTAGTGACAGACATAGACCTCGAGCTAAATTCCTGTGCACAAGCAAAAATTCCAACAAGCGTAGCACAATTCTGGTCCCTTAATAGAAATACATTTTCTCCCATCGAGGGGCAGTATTTTTAAACTGTTCATCACATCTCTTGGTACCGGCAAATCATTAATGCTCTCGAATATTTCCTTTAACATGGGCAGTGGCGACTTGAGCCATCAACTAGCCTGACAGGAAATCAGACGGTTATAACCTGATAGCCTACTCCTTCTCTAGGAGAACAGTGCCGAACATGCACCATCCTTTATCCCTCTGCAGTTTCTCGAGCAGTGTTGCTAGTTAATAGGTCCAGACTCCAAAGCAAAAAGAAGAGCTCACAAATGCTGAGTTTCTGAGACCTTAGGATCTGCGTACTGGGGAGAATTCCCACTGCTGATCTTGCTGTTGGCAATTACATTAAAGAAACAGCCAGCAAGCGAACTCCACGGCCTGGGGCAGCGGTAATGTGATGAGCGGCCTCTCACCTCTAGGTCACTGGTTCAAATCCAACCGTGGCTAAAGGGGGGGGGGGGGGGGTGGGGCTGAACAGCGTCTGGTATTCTAGGTAAAATTATTTGTTAGACTTGTGAAAACACACATCAGATCCTCAGGCAAATGTACCAAAATAAACATCACAATTAATCCTAACCCACTGGAATTATGATTTAGCACTGAGTTAGTTTTAACCAGCAAAGTTGAGAAGGGAGGAAACAGAAGTCTACAAAGTGTTTCTCCTACAAAACTGACTGCTTTGTATTGTGTCCTAAAGGTAAATAAACTGAGGCTTTGTCTAAATGGAGAGCAAGGGAATTCCAGAGAAAAGGCTCCACTTCCCTGAAATGCAAAGCTGGGACATCAGCCAAAAGAGGAGGCCCAGTTTTCCTGCTCCAGCAGGAACATGGAGAGAGACTGTCTCCCCATGGGCTTGTTTACCCCACTCCCTGGGGCTAATCTGGTGGCACAAATAGGAAGACAAAGGATCTGCGAGCAGGGCCAAATACTCACAAGGGTTTCCTCCCTGGACCTAATTTCCTTATCTGGAGTTTAAAACGTTTAGGGGGAAAAAAAAACCTCTGAAGCACCTACTAGCTGCGGAAGTTGGTAATTCTTTGATGGGGAGCTCTGAGCCCTCCTCTGCAAACAGCTTTTTACTCTCTGACTACGCTAGTGTCTCCCCACCTATCCATGCTCCAGCAAAAGCATATCCGGGATCTCTGAAGCGAGACATACATAGGCTTGGGAGTCACCAGGGCAAGATCTGAAATGCCTTTCTGCCCCTCCCGGCTGTGTGTCCTTCTGCAGGGGGCTTCCCCTTCCTGAGCCCCAGCCTCCCTGCCCACAGAGTGAGAGATCACCTCAAAGCGTAGTGGGGATTAAAGAAAATAAGTAAGAGACCCTGATACGGTGCCGGTTACAGAGCACATATACAATAAGTGGTAGACGCTTTACTAGTCATGACCTTTCACCATCCCCAGAAGCATTATAAGGTTGGTGTTTCTTATTCACTCTCTCCAGGGGTCCTGAAATTTGAACTTATTTTTTATTGATCGGATCTATATAATCTGTAGAAGCCAACTATAGGGTGCCAGCTGTTTATCATCACAACCTCACTTCTGAATAAAGTGAAGATGCCTACCCTATTTACATGGAGGGACTTTCAAGCAGATGGAATAAAAATAACCTGCTTTGAAAATGCCTAAGAAAGCCTTTAGTTAGGGGGAACAAAGAAACTGAAGGTATTTTTGAGACTGACTTTTTTTTTTTTTTTAAGAGCCTGCTGGGGAAAAAAATCAACTTTGAGAGAGTGATTGGAGATGACTTGACAACTCATGTTTAGTGTCTTTCTGGACTCGGTTTGTTTGTCTACCGCTAGCCCATCTTCTTTACACCTACGTCAGTAACCGCAATGACTCACCAATCAGTGCGGCATGGATAAAAGAAAATCTTACAGAAGATAAATGCGGTCTCCCTTGATCAGTTAAATTCTTATTTTCATACCTCTAGATCTGGGGTGAAGTTTTTCAACTTTGACCCTTTGGACACTTTCAGGAGGATAAGGCTTTGTCTAAGGGCTGTTCTGTACTTATGATATTCAACAGACTCCTTGGTGTCCAGATACAATCACCACATACAAAGAGCATAGTCTCACCTGTCACAAGAAAATGTCTCCAGACATCATGAAATGTAGCCCGGGGTGGCCGCATCAGCCCAACTGAGAGCTCCACTGCCCTTGTTAAGCCATCTGGGAAGAGAATACGTGGAAGATGTATTAGTTGGCCCTTTCCCGCTGCCCTTTTGCTGTGTTTACTTAACTTGCTAGGTATCAGTCACGAGTGTGCACAGCTACGGATAGATATGTTGGGGTTTGGTGGGACCTTGGGATTGAGAATCAGAAACTGGGGTACTAGCATTTGTTTTCATTTGAGTTTTTGAGGTTCTAAGTCTATTGATCTTTGATGTCTTCCAGATGGAACACACGATAACATGCATCCAGTGGTTAATTAAAAAAAAAATACATATATAGCCATTTTCAAGAAAAATCCAGGGAGGAAAATGGGCGTAGCAGAAATCTGGCCACAAAGGAACACCACTGCAACAGGAAGTAGTAACGCTGAGCCATATACAGCCAGAGTCAGAGAGGAGGAAATCAGAGGCAGAAAGGATGTCTGCCTCACAAACAAAGCTGGGTACTTTCAGAACTCCAGGACAACAAATAGATTCAGTGTTCTCTTATTATTGACTGGCACTTAAACTTTATTATGAGTGACTATGTCAAGATAATAACACAAAAGTGCTGCAAATATGCAAAGAAAATTATTGCACAACAGCTCCCATAACTCAGAGGGAAGAAAAAGATAAATGACCCAGCCACACCATCTGAGCAAGACTATGAAACTGGTTAAACTGGACTGCATTTCTGCCCACACTCTGCACCAACCAAATGCAGGCACTCTTCTGAACCAAAAGTAGGGAGGTAAGCGTAAGCGGTGTCTTGCAAATATCCTCCATTAGCAAGTAACTTTGTCAGATATTTTGTCAGTTTGCCCAGACTTCTTCAGGTGTGTGTTGTTACCTGTCAGCTACAGAAATTGGTTACTTTCTCCCCCCTGCTTTTGGGCTATGCACTGAAATATATACTCACAGTTGTCCTTACCATCTCACCTTTTTCTTGAGAACCAGACTTAGATGAATCTGGGGAATAATATATTTGGGAATTCATGCCTTTAGACTTCCCCCACGTTGCCTGTGCTCATAGTTTTGGGAAAGGAAAGCAGAAATAGGGTGGTAGGAAGAGAGGATGAAGGAGACAAGAAAGATGAGCTAGATTAAAATACTTTCTATCCATTTGTTGAACGATCCCTGAAAGTTTCCCTTAGTCTCTATCATTTGCCAGTCACTTACTCCTTGCAAGAGAATGAGAGGTGTTTATAACTTTAGCATCAACCAAGGGCATGCCGTTGGTTCCACAATAAGACTTTCCTTCTGTGGGAGCTTTTCTGGGATTAGGAATGAACTCATCAGCCAGCCATTCCTCGCCTATGTCTTTTCCTTGCTCTGCATAAGGAATCTAGAAAGAAGCATTTCCCAACCCCACCCTAGCCCCCACCAGTGCATTTTGCTGTTCACAAATAATTAGTGGTCCAATGTCCTTTTCCGAATCAAACACAGCCATATTAAGCCTGCCAAGGAGTCCCCAACAGATGGCTGGAGCTCTCCCCTGGGCAGAGAAGAGAGGATGCTGTTTGGATTTGCAATCATGGCCAAACCCCTCTGCTTTCAAATAAAAGAGCAGCAACATATACATTGTAAACACCTCAAGATTTCACAAAATACTTTTCACTCCAACAACAGTTTTGACAACAACTATAAAAGGAAGTGGCACTTGGGATTTAAACAAGGCAAGATGTTTACTCCCAAACTTGCTTTCAACAGCGATGGGAAGAAGATGAGCGACTGCCCTTGGTAAATACAGAAGTTAGAGAAATTGCATGAGTTATTTCTGAATGATCTGCAAAACAGAGTAATATCTGTTATCTCACAAAGTTGCTTTGAGGATCAAATGTGGTGGTCTATGAAAGCATTCCGAAAATATAAAAATGACATTTAAATGTAACGTGTTTTAACAACAATGATTATTGGTTTAAATAGCAGCTCTGGTGTTTGGTGCATTATTTCATCAGATCAGATATGTGGAATAAGTAAGTCTGGTGATGTTTTGACGCACGACCTCTCGCTGTTACCCGTCAACCTTGTTCAAGTGTGCGGTGATATGTTAATTGCATTCTGTTCTTAAGGAGTCTTCACCACCTTGATCACCAAAAAGTGCCTGAGGTTATTTGTAGCCCTGGGCTTGTTTTTGTCACGTGAGCCAAGGAACCCTCTGAAGAGGGGGCAGGGTAATGGGAAGGATCACAGAACATTTCCCTGAATTCCCATCTTAGTTAAAACTTCTGCTTACTCTTGTGACATTTTCCAGTTGGTAATTTTTAGGAACCCCATCCCAGTCCCTAAGGAACTTAATATTGAGGATAGACAATTATTACATAGATATGAGCAATTCAAGTGCAAATATTAAAGGAACAAGAAAATAGATAACTCGAATCTTGGGGACTGGAGAAAGGCTAATGTGTAGGATTTGGAAGAAGAGTAAAGAAAGAGCAAGACTGCTCTTTATTTACCATCCCAGTGACTTCTCTTTGGAAACATTCTTAACTAGAAACATTTATTTCTTTGACGGTAAGGACAGGATCTCTACATTTCTCTGGTAATAAATATCTCTTCTCTAAGAGAAAATTTGCACTTTTCAGATACTACATGCATAATTTCTACATTTTACTTGTTGAGAGAGGAAGAAAAGAAGGGACTCCTTTCTAATTATACTGCTTTATGTTATTACTCTAGGCAAGAGAATATAGGGAATAAATATCTGAACTACTTAATTAACTAATTAATATATTTGAGTTAATACTTGTCCCGAGCATAATTACTAACATGGTACAGTTCCTTCCTTTTTAATAGTGACTTATATTTAAAGTTACTAAAACAATGATTTTTAATATAAATGAAAAGAGAGGGGACAATATTTTTGCATGAAATCTGTATTAGATGACACTTGAGACCATCCTCATTCTGAGGGGTTTCTGCATATTTTAATAATTTAGAAGGCTGAAAGGCTAAAAAGAATGGCTTTTTCAAGTACTGATTATCTTGTCCTTGATTGTGTTTCTTTTATTTTATAAAAAGTTTGTGTTTTTCCTAAGTTTTTTGAGTAGTAATTTCTAATAAAGAAAAGAAAGCACTTTATAAAAAAAAAAAAAAACACAAAAAACAAAACTGGTAACCAGTACTAAATTATAGCTAATAAACACAAGGTCTACATAATAGTGGGGAAGAAGTCTGCTAATTTATAGCCAATTCATTATAATGCTAAATATTAATACATTTCTGTTCTGCCTTCACTTAGAGCTGGTTGAATCATGAGCCTCATCAAGGAACCATTAGGGGCTCAAGTTAGGTCCCATACAAAGAGAACAACACAGACCTGTTTCCTGCTCCCTTGGGGCTCCGAAACCAATTTATAAAATAATAATGTAGACAAAAAATTCACAGACAACAGGAAAAAAATGAAATCATCACATTTATAGACAATATTTTGCAACATGTACTTGTCCCAGATGTAAATATTTCTAGAGATAAGGAAGCAGTACTCTACACATGTCTACACATAGTAGACATTCAACTGTTTCCCGATTATAATTAAAAATTATTTACGATTTTGTGACCCAGAGCCACATCCTAAAGCTCTAAATTAGACCCACTATCTGGTAGAAAATTGTATAAGCAATCTGTAAGTGGTTAAAGACCCCCACCACCCCACCCCAGTCTATGTTCTAGGCCTTCTTAAAAAGACTTGAAAGACTTCGGGGAGTATTGTATGCCTATAATTGTTCCTCCTCATAGAAATGCAGAGAACACCACCACTGTTCTATAAGAGAAAGGGAAATGACAATAAGATTAAAAAGCAGGGGGTGTTGATCATTACAGCCCGAGAAAAATTTAATTCTCCCCCACAGCCCGCCCTCCCCCAACCTAACAAATACCAGAAACCAGTGGTACCTCCAGTTCCTGGATTCAGAATTCTTCATTAAAGTTGAGGGATTAAATATAGCACTTTAGCTAATTAATTATAGTTTGATCATTTTGACACCTTCAAATGACTCAGCCACATACCTTGAAGCTTTGTCAACTCAATTGCATCTTTATTTTTGTTGCCTTTAACCAACAATGAAGACTAATGCCACTCTTTCTAGTTCTCAATCACCTCTACAGAAGTGCTCCCCTGGCAATGTGCAAGGACAGACCTAATTAATCCCTCATCTGCCCTCCGTGTGTCTATACATCACAGTGGCAGCTGGAACTGCTGCTTGTTTTAAGGCTATTGCTGGAATGAAAAGCTCATCTGTTTTTCAATAATTTTACCACAGGTGGTGATTTGTAATTAGAAAGGGCAGAATCCAAATTTTGGGTTTTTGTGTGTGCGCGTGCGTGTGTATGTGCGCGTGCGCTTGCGCTCTCGCGTTTATGCACTGGCACGTGCATGAGCTTGCATGGGCTTTCTAGTTTATAATGGTCACTTACGGTACAAAAGAATGCAAAACAGTAGCACAACAGGAAAAAAAAATGCAGTAGCTTTTGCATCAAGCTGCACAACAGGATTTTTAAAAGAAATTTTGTTGTCATTTTCATTTCTGTTTCTTCTTTGTTCAAACTGATAGAGCTGCATACGGGTTAGAGATCAAACATTTGGAGAAGCTGGAAAGACAGTGAGATCCAGGGACCCTGAGGACTCATTGGTGTTTCCCGCAGAGGTAGAGGCTTAGGTGGTGAGGGCACAGAGGTATATCAAGGAGGGTCAAGGGGAAAACCTCCACTTGGACTTTATTCTCACTTGACTCTCTGGTCTCACTCAGCACCGGGGAGGCAGGGCATTCTCATTATCATCCTAGGGGAAATGTGCCCTAACTGGCAAGAGAGTTCAGCATAAGCAGGCAGTCTGGCTAGCTTCAGCAAAGCAGCGGGGAGAGGAGAGTCTTGCACTTGGATAAAATTGCTGTGATAAAGGAAACTTGATTTCAGGACTTTGTCCATCAGCAATTACTACGCCGCCATCCCCTGCCACTCACCTCAATCACTTTCTTTGCTCTTCTTGGCCTATTCAGAGTCGACTCTTTACAATGAAAGGCTCTTCCATGAAGCCTTCCTCCACCCCTTCACCGTTCCAGCCTGTCATTCGTCTTATGCAGACCTTGTGGCTTAAGGCATTTTTTCTGGCCTGAGAGTTGAACAGTCTGTATTTCCAAATATCAGTGAGAGCCTCAATGTCTTGCCTCTCCAGGTAAACCGTAAATCCCTGGAAGGTGAGGGGACTTTGGGGTTTCCTCTTGGTCCCAGAACCATACTGTGTAGTTTGTACAAATGTGTTTATATTTGTATAACATAGGTTTACACATATATGTGTTTAGATACATAAAATAGATATATCTCAAAACAAAATGGTATTACGATTCCCAGTGCGAACTGTGAGATGGAGACAGAGACAGTGGCGACAGCCCTCGCACCAGAAGAAAGACATCTAACTGTGGTAGGAAAGTAACGAGTAAAATGCCTTAGGATTTTTGTCTGACAGGATCTCCCAGGCTGCAAGTATTATGACTTAGTGGAAGTGATTATCATATGCATTTCTTGAGATGGTGTTTGTTTTTAAAACCAGTCAGTTACTTTCTTAAGTGGAGTTTGCTTTGGGGAAGGTGAACCCAGAAAAACTTTGGTGTGGATTTCTGCTAGTCATAGACCTTGTGCGATTATGGAGTCCAGTCCTGGGGCAGGTGTAGAGAAATGGAACGCCGATTCTACTGTGACTTCTGCCAGTTTACATTTGTTTGTACAGAAAGGGGCTAGTTCCACCCCCTGGTGCCACAGAAGGATGGCGGCACATCACACTGGAGAAATTCGAGATCTGTGTCGGAGGTCAGGACGCTCTTCACATCAAGGGATTTGAATATTAAAAGGAAATCCATGCCTTATTCTCTAGGGCTTTCCCTCCACATGAGCAAGCTTACAGACCCACAGTGGAACTGGTGTAGACACACCTCCCATTTCACCACATCCTCACCTTCTTCCAGCTGGTGATTTGTGGGAATTAGTTAATCCAAACAACTGAAAGGCATCTGGAGCCAATAATATCTTGTCCTCTCGTTTGAATCATTCTTTGTATTCTGACTGTACTAATAGCCTCGCATTCCTAATTTAACAATATGAAGAACATTATCTGCTCTGTTCATTTGAAAAAGGGGAAGTAGAAAATGTAAATGCAAAGAATAGCTTGGCTCATTTTTAAGCTACCTTTTTGTTTGGGTTTTATAGTTTAGACCTTGTGGTTTAGGGTGGAGATATATCTATCTATCATCTATCTATCTATTATCTATCTATCTATCTATCTATCTATCTATCTATCTATCTATCTCCAAATACAGCGAATCACCTTATATCTTAGTTCAAACTGCTTAGCCTGTTATTAATGTCTCCTCCTATTTTATATGCAATATTTATTTTCAGCCTGATTCCTCACTGTTTCCCTACATGGATTTTCCTCTGTAATTAGACTTCTGTTCTCACACCCTGCAGACATGCATATACATTGCCGTTTCTGGGCTTGCACACACAATTCCCTTCGTCGAAGACACACTCCCCACCTCTTTCCATCGTGTGAAAGTCTTACCTTTTTCAACCACACTATTCCAGTCAACCACGGTGCCTGCTTTTTCTGACCTCGATGCTCTTAGCATGTGCCAGATGCCATAAAGCTCCCCACCCAGTACCAGGGCAGTAAATCATGCTTTGTCCCAAGACATTTCTGTATTTGTATATTTATTGTTATTTTATTCCAGGAGCATCATATTATACATTAATGCTTGATTTCCCTAATTAAGTTATAAGCATGTCTCCTCTTTGCCTTTCATGGTGCACACAGCTTTCAATAAATGTTTGATGATTTCCTTTTAAACAACCCATGTGATACTGTCATCCTATTTCCTGAATCCATTTTAATGAAAGAAAGGAAAAGTATAAGATTTTGAACATCTCTACAAAAGGATTAGGAACCTAATCCCTATACGACAGAACCAAAGGTACTGAAAAAAAATTGTACTTTTGCACAATGGAGAAAATAGTTCATATTTAGACCAGATGGAGCTGGAAGGTATCTTAGAGCTAATTTCCTCTAACTCCTTCTTTCAGTAAATAAGAAACCTGAGACTGTGTAATAGACACCTTGATTTTGTATCTTTTTAGGGCACCTGGACAAAATGTCCCATAATATTAGTACAATTTAATATACTTCATATTTTTCAAAGTATTTTTATACACATCTGTTTTTGTTCCCATAATAGCATTGTATGACATTTGCTATTATCCCTCTTCTTCTCCTTCTTCTTCAGATTGTACTTTTAGAAGTTCATGTACTCAGTCCACAGCAAAAGCAGAACCAAGACTTGCACCCTTGGCCATCTCTCCCTGGTGATTTCCTCCATTCCCCCAAGAGTCAATTATATATTGCCAGCTCAGAACTTGATCTACATATATAGACATACATAAGTAATTCAGGTGAACAGAAGTTGTGGGAATGGAGAGAAGAAGAGATAAAAGAGAGAGAGAGAGGTGTTTCCAGGCAAAGGGAAGAATATGTTCAAAGACTTGAGTTGAGAGGAAGCAGATGGACTCTAAAGAAGGGAATGAAGTCTTCAGTGTTGCAGTAGAGTAGTGGTGTGGAGGGGGGAGGGTGCCGTGTGTCTGTGTGTGTAGAAGAGGGCGATCCTCTTCTTCACATTTCCATTTGGATGTCTCAAAAACATTCCAAACTCAATATATTCAAAGCCAAACTCACTATGCTTAGCAAACAGTCCCACATCTGATCTTACTCCAATATTTCCTTGCTTTGTGAAGAATGTCCTTATTCATGAAGCTGAAAGTCTGGCACTGGTCCTGGGCATCTCTCACTCATTGTATCAATTCACCACCAACAAGGCCTGATGATTTTGCCGTATAAAATAGTGTTCCCACTGCACTCACTCTCTCGACATAGGCCATGTCCATTCTTGCCCACATTACTGTTTGTTCTTGCCTTATTGCACCAATATCGTGGTCTTGGTCCTCAGTCGTTCTGCTCTGCCTATCCAGTCCTGTCTTCTCTTACACACGACAGCCAGGGCAGCCTTTCAAACATATATAAATGTGATTATTTCACCAACCTGCAAATATCGTGCAATAACTTTCCATTGCTCTAAGGACTGAATACAGATCTTTAATTAATTTTAGATCAATGTCTCTTGAATTTTAACGTATATACACACCACTTGGAGATCTTTTTATTTTTTTATTTTTTTATTTATTTTATTTGTTGATTTTTTTTTGGAGATCTTTTTAAAATGCTGATTCTCATTTAGTGTGTCAGGCTGGGCTGTGGCAAGGCAACAGAGGCAGTATGCAGATGACACCTAGAGTACCAAGGGCCCAGAAGACCACCACCACCTTCAGGAGTCCCCCCCTCTGTCACTCTGCGTTCTCCCCACACTGGACTCCTTCCCATTCTTTGAAGTCACCATGTTCCCTCTCAGCTCAAGCCTACCCAGAGTTTTTCTTCTCTATCCCCTTCCCCCCCCCCGCAATTCCCAGGTCCCTGGCCCACTCTTACCCGTACATTAGAATTTGCCTTCTGATCCACTCTGATGCCTGTACTTTTTTTTTTTCCACAGTAACTAACACAATTTGTATTCACAACTTTCTCTTTTTTTTTTTCTTTTTAGAGAGAGAGCAAGAGAAAGAGTGTAAGTGAGCACATGCCCATGTGGGGTGGGGGTGGGGGAGCAGAAGGAAAAGGAGAAAATCCTAAGCAGGCTCCATGTCCAGCATGAAGCCCATGGTGGGGCTCAGTCTCATGACCTGAGATCATGACCCCAGCTGAAATCAAGAATCAGACACTTACTGACTGAACCACCCAGTTGCCCTTTTATTCACATTTTTAAGTTGTGTGATTATTTGATTATTGTCCATATTTCCCTATCAGACTCCAAACTCCATGAAGATTGAACTTAGAAGTAAAACCCAAGAACTGTGTTATCAGGGGTCCAAGTACTTTTACGGGTCCCTCTCCTGACCCTTCCAAACAGAGCTGGAGATTAGAAAATAACACTTCCTACTGGCTGGATTGGCAGATGAGCCCAGGCCCCTGCAGATCAAAGTTAGCAAGAAGTAGATTTTCTACAGTAACAACTGAGAAGGAGTGAGCGAGAGAGAAACAGAGAGCAAGCAGACCATTAGGCACCAGAAGCCAAGTCTGAGCCATGGTAAGTTTTGTTTACCATTAAATCCACATCTTGTCCAGTGCCTGGGACATAAGAGAAACTCAATAAACTCTGAATATAACTCTCTGGATATCAATACACATAAACAAGGACAGCACATATCTTCTGATCTGGCCACCCCGCTAAATCAGCAAAGTGTAGATACAGTGTGAGCAATATACATAATTTTAAATATTCTTGAAGTCATATTTAAAAAATGTAGAAGGAAATAAAGTTAATTTCATATTTCATTTAACCCCAAATTTTACATTTTAGTATATAATCAATATTTTACACTCTTCTTTCTTGTCCTACGAAGTCTTCAAAGTCCAGTTCAGATTAACCATGTTCCCGGTTCTCAGAAGACGCATATGGCTACTGGCTACCATACTGGACAGGATAGCTTTAAAACATTTGCCCTCTCCCTATGTATCTCAAATGAGTATATAATCTGGTGTATCTGTGAGATGAAGATCTAGAAAAGAGTGCAGCTAACAACTACAAACCCACACCATGCCTCAGCCCTCACCTCTTACCATGAAGTCATCTTTCTCCCCACTGATGTGTGCTGGTGCCCAAGTTCCTCTCAGCGAGGAACCCATAATGTGAGCAACACTCACTACTGAGAATGTAAAACACCACAGCAGATAAAAACTTAGTGCTTTTATTTCTGTACCAATATGCCTAAAGGGTAGAAACAGTTGTTTTTTGTTTTTTGTTTTTTTTTAAATATCTTGCACTTGTTTGGGACTCTTGAGGAAGATGATTGAAGGATTTCGGTTTCACATCACTAATAAGCCACTGACAATTCCAGGGAACTTATGGAGCCTGTATTTATTTCCATGCATTAGCACTGGCTAGTGACAAAGAACAGCTCCCTAATAAAGCATTCATGAAAACCACTTTTAGACTACTGGGAAAGCCATTCATAAATACATGCGTAATTTTGAAATTAATCAAATGCACTCCTTGACTATGCTGTACAAATTGTGCGCCAAACATCGTCTATTTCCATGTGGAGCTCTATGGATCTTCCTTCCGCATAGAAACTGATGGGCTACTTACTCATTTATTGGGTCTACCCATTTATTCATTCTTTCCACATATTTCTGGAGCATTCTCGTGTGCATGTGGGTGATTGAGTCACCCAGAAGGCACGGTATCTGCACTTTCCAGTCTAGGGAGTCTCTAATATGGTAACAGAATGCTTGCATGTTATTTAAGCTAGGAATTTTTACGTGTATTTTCGAGACACTGGAAAATAAGCTGCTAATTAAACAAGGCTGGTGTTTGCGTTAGGCCTATAGAAGTTCCCCAAGCCAGCAAGATAAGCAAAATGTTTTCTAGGCCCCACCTCCTACATTCCACAGGAAGGTCACTTTCACGGTTTGTCTACAGGTGTGTGATCAACATTTCCATGGACCATGTGACAGAATCTCAGTCGCTTTCCCCAACACCAGCTGTCCTCAGTCTCTGGGTCCTTAAAGGGGAAG
Source organism: Spilogale gracilis (assembly GCA_004023965.1). Classification (NCBI taxonomy): domain Eukaryota; kingdom Metazoa; phylum Chordata; class Mammalia; order Carnivora; family Mephitidae; genus Spilogale; species Spilogale gracilis. The sequence goes on from PITA01003222.1 coordinate 15,993, forward strand.
GGTGTGGGAGAGGAGAGAGAGACTGCAGTCAGCCTCCGTGCTTAGGCTCCGCCACCGCAGTTCTGCTGCATGCCTTTGTGGAAGCCTGCTTGCTGTGGATTTTTGAGGCTTAACTGCCCACTTTCTGTGCTCACCCAGTGGAATGGGCCCAAACTAGGGCTCCGATGCTTCATAATCTACTGGCCAGCACTGTTCTAGTTTCTTCATTTCTCTCCTGTCACTCTACGGAACTCTTTGCCACCTCCTGGTTGTCTCCGGGTCTCCAGTGCCCCCCCTTTTTCCTTGGTCAAAAGGAAACCACACCCTCTTCTAGGGCTCAGCCCCTTCAGAAGGGGTGCTCACAGCAGAGTTCTAGGGTCCCCAGGCATCAGATCTTTCAGTACGTTCTACCACACAGTCTCAGCACGGTACGTATTTGCTAGGGAAGGGGCTGGATAAGGAAGGGTCAGAAGTCTTCCCTTACCATATACATCCTGAATCACTTGTCCGTCCCCACTATCTGACTCTGCTTTTGAGTCTAAACCACTTTGCAGGTGCGTGCTGCCAAAGAGTGAATATTTTTTTCTCTTGATTTCTCTATTACCCTATTGCACTGTGGATTCAATCAGCTCCCCATCCCCCCTGACATGGGCTGACATGTGTGTGCATTTAAACTTCAGTTGGAGTCAAGACTCAAGTATTTACTCTCGGAGCTCGATGGCCCTTGGTAAGACACTTCTTTAAGTGTCTCTGAACACTGTGTGACAAGTGAGGAGTCTGGGTCTGCCAGGAGGTATGAGCTCTCTCCCCAGTGAGAAACTCTATTATGTGAGGTACACACATTCTAAGAGTGTCGGGACTTTGGTGTTCACAAAGTTTAAATACTCAACTTCTCAATTTCCAGCTTCTATTGTCATGGATAGTTTAAATTTCCCTTTAATATATCCTCCAAAAGAAGGTAATGGAATTTGTGTATGTGTCACAGTGAGTAGTCATTCAAGTGAATTTTTTTGGCACAGTGCATTGGAACATGCAGATCTGATGCTATCCCAAGTAGTTGCCTAGTTGAGAAAGGAACAATCATTAGAATGAGAATTTTACTGTATATGATCATTAAGCAACAAGACATTGATCTGTTCTTTGAAAATCTAACTACATGCTCAGAAGCTAATAAGTATTTATTATACATCTACCCTTTGAAGCCAGGCTTTTTATTGGGTTAATTTCTTTGAGATGGTGAATATAACCTTATACAGATCATGACGTTCAAGGTCTATTTTTCCTGAAAAAATAAATGAGTAACCATAGGGTTATAGATAGGATCACATATTGTCATTGACTTTCATGCTCATTTTAGAGAAACTTCCCCATGTGGAAATTAGTATGGAAAAACAACAAAATTCCAACTTTCCATTCCAAAAGCATTCTGCTTTATTAGTATATTGCCTTTGCGGCTTTAATTTCCATCATAAATTTGCCAGGTATTAGACAGATGAATGGATAACCCACAGGAACTCAAGATATTCCCTCGGGAGTCTACATGTATTACTATGTCACTGGAGAGCATTTGGACTTCATGGGATTTGCCTCTCAAGTCTGCATTTCTGACAATATTAAACTGAAAAAAGTCAGCAAAATTTTTATTCTCTAATATCTAAGATATTATTAAGTGTTACTATTGTTCCCATTGTGGTTCTCTACTTTCTGTAAACCTTGGGAGGTATCAACACCTCCTTCATTGTTTAAACTGGAATTTGATGTAGAGAATAATCTTAGCTTTGAGAATTCAGTAGAGGACAATCTTGAGTGAATCTTCTACTGCTATCCTTCTCTAAGCTGTTGGGATGTGTGATTTGGACTGGCGTTTGGGAGACAGAACTTGGCACCTTTCTTAAAGCTAGTCTCAATCTTCCCCAAGTAATTTCATGCACAACTAGATCACTTTCAAACAGAACATTAAACGACACCCTTAGTATCCATACTATTTCCCTACTTTCCACTTGTAATCACCTCCCTATGGACACCATGAAAATACAGATGATTAAATAGAAAAACAATGCAAAGTCATTGCTTACCTTCTTAAACACCTTCCACTCCTCCCATCCCCACTGGAGGGAAACAAGACTGAGAAGAGGAGGCCAATGTACACGCCTCTGGGCATGGCTTCTCCTCCAACCCCGGGATCCTTTCCCAAGTTCCAGTTTTACTACCTACGTGGGAAAGTCAACAACCAAGGGATTTTCTGAACACTTCTGCATGGCTACTTTAGAGATTCTCCATCAGCCCTTCTGTGTGTGTGTTTTATGCCTTGGAGACGGTTTGGCAGAGCCAAGAGAGGCTTATAAATCACGTCTGGGTGGCTTGGCCAAAAGTCCAACAGTCTCTCAATTCCACCAAGTGATTTACTTTGCCATTTATTTTTAGTCTAGTGTCAGATGAGGTGGTTGATAAGATAAAATCCTAGCAAACTGACCATGGTCTGAAGTGGCAGCAGACTGAAGTCGATGTGTCCTGGGCCTGGTGACAGCTTCTGTGTGACAGAACTTGTCGGAAGCCGTCTCGGGGCCTCCGGTTAAGTGTAGGCCTAACCCTTCCAGACGAATGGGAGCTGGTAGGAGTGATCCCTGCGATGTGGAATGGAGTCATGACACAAAAACAGGGACATGTTTGGGACTTAAACACTAGGCACCGATATGTCACTTATAATGGCCAGAGAAATGACAGGGGACTCACACTGGTTTTACTTGATTTCTGGTTAAAGATATCCCTTGTGTGAAGAGCCAGAGCTGGGAGTCATGTGTTGGGAAAACCTTCCCATCTTGAACCATGCCCACCTCAATAAAAGGACCTACAAAATCACTGGCATTGTGTGCCATTGGAACAGGGATCCTTGACCCTGGCCTTCACATTAGAATCACCTGAGCATTCATGGCCTGGGACCCTGGGAGGGAGCGTCTGATCTGACTGGCTCGAGGGGGTCGGGTGTTGGTAGTACCAGCCACTGGCAAGGTCTAAAGTCTCCTGCAGGTGATTCTCATACACAGCAGTAATTGAGAACCAGTGCATGAGAGGACTGAAAAGGAAAACCCTGGAAAATGGGTATCATTTTCACTGTAATAACACTATGACTCTATATTGCCTGAGGAGCTCAAACCCTATTTTACTATCTCATTATTATATTTGTATATAATGGTACCTGAAGCTGAGAAAGGTTAAAAGAATAATCTTGTTTCATCCAGTAAGTCACTTGGTTCTGGGAACACACATTTCACCCCCTTCCTCTCTAATGCCCTTAACTTTGAGCTGAAATTAATAATTGTGAACCCCAAACAAGGGTTACCTTGACCCTAGCCTAATTTGAACTTGGAGCATCTGAGAGGGAAAGGTGCACTAGAGCTGTTTTGTCATAACACAAACATTCTGCCCTTTCTATGTGGAGGTGACACAGCCCCACGGATGTTTAAAACTGCAGGTACCGTCTAATTTCTAATTTCCATTTTAACTGAGGTAGTAGTTCCCACTTTTTTCTCTTTTGCATTCACATATTCTAATTCAGGGGTGGGGAAAGGTGGGGGTGGGATGGATCTAGATTATGATGAAGACCAAAGTGAGTTAATTTTTTCCTCTTCCACGGCCTCCGCCTCTCATGTAGGATTGAATTCACACATCAAAACCTATATCTCAAAAGGATCCAAGAGATGCCATCCCCTTAGCAAAACTTTGTTAACCTTAACTTTTCCTAGGGTTATTTACATTTCAAACATTATCTCTAATGTAGACAGAAAATAATACAGACATGAGAACTCAGGTGAGAAATACAAATAAGTTGACTAGATAGCTATGATAGATGGTAGATAAATTAATAAACTGGTAAAAGATAGATAGACTTTCATTGTTTGGGGTGTCCCATGGAATTCCATCATGCAGACGGTTATCTTTGAGTAGGTCTGAAGACAATGGAATAGGAATGAAAACTAATCCTTACATATTCCTTCTGTGTGACTCTACAGGCCAGGAGAGAAACAATATGTGCATAAGGTCAAGGTGGGTTAAGGGACTTCAAATCATATGACTATAACAGTTTCCTTAAGTAACTCACCACCTTAGGGAACCCACCCAATACTAATTGCTACAGGGACATACAAGTGAAGCCACGTGTTAATGTGTTAGGAATTGAAAGCAAAATTATTATAACTCAAGAGTCAATTTTTTTTTTACCAATCCATTAAACATCAACAAACCATAATTTCTGCTTTATACTTTTTAATAATTTTAAAAAATGAATAGTGAAATAGGTTATTTATTCTAGGAAGAATGGCTATCTTATTTCTTGCTTGTGGGGCCCAACAAGTTCAATTGAGAAATATGATTGCCACTGAGATATTCTTCAAATATAAACTTTTTCCCCCAAATATAAAAGTTATTTACATAAAATATACCCAGGGAATGATTAGAAATATGTACCTTATTCATTTTCATCCACCCATGAAAACGGAACAATAGGTAATATCACAAATGTTTTCATCATAGCTGTTTTGTGGAAAAATTATACTCAGCTACAGCATGAGTAGAATGAATTGGGAAATCTTAGTATTCAGCTCAGGTCAAAACCTAAAAAGCAAAGTAATCTGGCTGAACAGGTAAGGGATGGTAAAAGGTTAAACAAGCCCACAATACCCATTCTCCATACTTGCCCACACCCCCAAAAGTCACTTATGTTGGAGAACCAGGTTATACCAACAAATTAGCTTGGGATTGATCCACTGATTCAGGTGCACAGAGGTGCTGACTTCCCTCTTGGGTCCTCTGTTTTTAGCCCCTTCTGGACCTCTGTTGTGGTCTCTCTTTGAGAGACTCTGATATCTAACCTGTGCCGATCAGGAGTGCAATGTCATTAATACTCATGAGCACCCTGAAATGTGCATCCAGATTAGATGGGACAGAGGCAGGAAAGACAAAGGGAGAACTCTAAAAACATAGCTAGCAGAAGGAGACCACAGACCACTTCTTAAATATACTTGACTAATAATCATCTCCCCAGAGTTAGAATCTGTGCAATAAAATCACTGACCATGTTCAAGAAAATAGATATATCTTAGGAAAACTGACTTTTCTTAAGTGCCAGAAAGAGAAAAAGAAATAAATGACTTTAGGCTAGTCTCAGATTTCTCTTCCTGGCTGGAAAAGTTCCTTATCGAAAAATATTCTGTTACTAGTAAACAGAGAGATGAAATTTATAATGAAATATGTTGCCAAAAATGTTTTAAAAACAAGGCTTCCCAAAATTTAAGGTGGCAATGAGAGAGGTGCTCAATATCATTGGAGGCAGGGGAAAGTATTTTGAAAAATAATTGGGTTTATATGTCAAGACTCCTAAAGCTTTATATTAAACTTAGAGAAAGTCTACTGTGGGGGTGGAATCAGAGTTGAAGACACAGATTTGGGTATAAAGAGAGGGAACTCATCATCATTGGTTAAAGCAAAAAAAGTGTGATCACCAAAAATAACCAGAAATTAATAGATGGGATAAATGAACTATGCTACTCTTTCCTGGAAGGTCTGTATAGAGTTATTAAAAATATTTCCAGGTAATATTTTATAAAATTATAAAAGCATCCAGATATTTTTAAAAAATAATTTGTTTTATTTTTTCAGTAAAATCATCCAGATATTAATGATAATTCAGAATACAATATATACATAAAACAATTTTAAATTATAAAAAATTGACATGAAATATGCCTATAAATAATGTGAGCCTGATCCATTTTGGTCTTCAAGCACGGGAAAATCCTGGATGCTTTTTGGTGCCATCAAGCACAAGTCCCTGCAAGCTGGTAACATTTTATAGCGAAAAAAATAATTATATGCAATTCTAAGTAATAAGAAAATTCTTCACCAGCTAAATTCAATAGCTAGTTTCCTTGCTCTGAGAAGTGAGATAGCAAAACACCTTTTAAATAGAGTCATAAAATGATAAAATGGCAAATGATTAGTATAGGGAACGTGTCCTCTGGAAATTCAGAAGCGAGAGAGCTAGTTTCTTGGGGAAAATGGAGCATCTCATGAAACATAGTTGAAGGCAGATTCAGAAGACCTTGAGTGCTAGACTAAGGAAGACAGACTTTATTCTGATGCAAATTGAAGTGCTGGAAGAAATTTCTGTAGCCCTAATTAATGGATAGCCTTTGTTCTTCTCCATTAAAGCTGGTACCTTGAAAATGTATATGCATATGTGTATTCATATCTGAATGTATGTACACTGAATGTATTCACCCCTGGGCAGGAAATAATGTGTCTATAAAGAAGAAACAGGAAGAACGATTAAGGCATTCGTTAATTAGGGTCCATTTACATTTCCAGAGTCAGCTAAAATCATCCACTTATTTAAACGGAAATCTCCTCAGTTTATTACAGTCATTATTACTTGGCAGTAAGAGATAACTAGTTTGAATTTCACAAGTAGAGAAAATTGCATAGTCTGTTGCTTCTCTCGGGGTCACTATTAGTCAATGTTTGAATAAAAGAAATTGCAGTTCTTATTAAATGAGATTAACATTTCTTGAGTACCTACTATGTGCAAGACAGCTGGATGAGTCCCCTATGTAATCTCACTTTCTCTTCACAGTGACCCATCAGGTTGGTGTTTATAATCCACACATTACAGTAAAAGAGATTGAGAAAGATATTAAGAAAGCAAAGTAATTGGCCAAGTGAGCCTAGATCTATACTCAGAACTAATCTCTCACCATTCACGGTAAACCAATGGATGATAAGTTATCTCACTAGAGAGATCCATTAACTCACGCGTTTTCTGACGTTATTGTTGAATTATATATTTTTGAGAATATGTGTATAGATAAGCAATATGTCCATATGCTTCTGTAGGTATCGTGGACATATCTAGTATCATATTATAGGGCCATATTACTTACGCTATGCTTTTTATATGCATGTGTTACATATAACTATATATAAACATACATTAAATAATATATAAAGATAAATTATATATAAACACATACACATGTCATCTACACTAAAATTACATATGAAATACATTAAGACAATTATATTATACACACAATGCACATATAAAATTAGTTTCCCACTGTCCTTACCTAGAAAAGAAACTGCTGGGCAATTGGAGAACCTATGTTATAGCTGAGGAAACATTACCCCTTCACTACAAAATGAGCCCTGACTCTACCTCTAGGATTGTAACCCTAAAGAAGAGTGTTAATGGTTATGTAGAGTCTAGAGGCCATGCATCCCTAAGAATGACCTAAGAACCCCCAGGTGTAAATGTGAAGGGACTGCCTTTTTCCCATCCCTTATGCCCTGCTCTCCAATACCCACCTCTACAAAACTCTCAGTGCAAGTCCCCAGTTAGAGGAGGGATGACAGAGCCCCTACAGCCTGACTCTAATTCTATTCTACATACTCAAAAGATCAGCTCTAAATCTGATCCCTGCAGTGAAAGGACAAACCACCTACTAGTTAAATTCATTCAGCTCTTTATTCAATGAAATGATGTAGCATTTTCATCAGGGAACCAATTGAACAATCAGCCCAGCAAAAAATAAAGCATCCACGAGGATAGAAAAGAGCCCTTGGTGGGAGTTTTTCGTTCTGCACAAAAGCTTTGGAGGCCGAGCTGTCACTCCCTTTCTTCATCCCAGTACCCCATGCATAGCACCAGCTCTAGCGTGAAGGGAGATTTAAAAGCAACTAAGTACATATAAACATTTCTCATTCATTATCCGGGGTTTCTGCTACTGGGTGACATATCATTAGTCCTAGTGTAAGGCAAGCTTTAAAAACGTAATTACTTAATCATGCAGTTAGCTTCCCATCAATCCTAGCAGCATTTGTTCTTAACTAGCTTTTAAGAACAAAATTAGGAGTAATTTGTAAACAAAAGTAATTGAAGAAAGGCAGCTATTGCCAAGGTGTTGACAGCATTAGCAGACATTATTGTTTCCTTTAATGCCTCCTTGGCACTGCAGTTAACAAACAATAGGTAGCGCGAGGGAATTCGTAGGTGGCAGGCTGCGGAAGTGCGCACTAAGCAGCGCAGCGTGGTTCTTGCCCGGTCCTTACGGGGATTCGACTCCAACACGAGTGGACCCTGTCCTCCTAAGCTGATTTGCTACAGCATTTAGTGACTTGGACATTTCCCATGTGCTTTAATATTTTTAACATGGCCGTACAAAGAAACTCATTATATTTTTCATGCCCTTCTATTAAATACTGAACCCAAGAATTTCCCCCTGAAAGGTGAGGCGCTATTTTCATAAGTCACAGATGCACGGTTTCCATCTGGGGAGACCCACCTGGGCAAGTCAGAGTGATGCCAAACATGGCAGAAGCCAGTCCTTTCTCCAGGAGATTTTGGCCTGTCCTTATTTCTTGTTACTTGTTACAGGTTCAGTGAATTCACAGTGCCCGTCACTCCTGGGCTGGACGGTGTGCTGAACTCAGTGCACAGGAACTGGCCGCTATTTACAAGGAGCTCACCATTTTGCATTTTACACCTCAACACTGGGCCTCCAACAGAAAGCGTGAAAAAATACTTAATCTTGGAGTATAAAAAGGAGTGTCAGGTCCAGGAATGAGGATATTACTTTTCTTTTTTTAAGATTCTATTTCGTTGACAGAAACACAGGTAGAGAGGGAACACAAGCAGGGGGAGTGGGAGAGAGAGAAACAGACTTCCCCCTGAGCAGGGAGCCTGATGTGGGACTCAGTCCCAGAACTCTGCGATCATGACCTGAGCTGAAGGCAGTGGCTTAACCAACTGAGCCACCCAGGTGCCCCGAGAATGTTACTATCTTTACGTTATATGTGATGTAACAGCCCGAAATGAATCAAATAGCATATTGAAAATCATGCATAGAAAGAGTGGCAATTTGCAGTTGATCCCATTTACAATTGCACTTAAAGCCATAAGACATCTAACCAAAGAAGCAAAGAATCTATACTCAGAAAACTGTAAAATAGTCATAAAAGAAATTGAGGAAGACACAAAGAAATGGAAAAATGTTCCATGCCCATGGATTAGAAGAACAAATATTGTGAACATCTCTATGCTACCTAGTGCAATCTACACATTTAAAGCAATCCCTATAGAAATGCCATCAACTTTTTAAAAAGAAATGGAACAAATAATCCTAAAATTTGTATGGAACTAGAAAAGACCCTGAGTAGTCAGAGGAATGTTGAAGAAGAAAACCAAAGCTGGTGGCATCACAATTCCAGATGTCAAGCTCTATTACAAAGCTGTAATCATCAAGACAGTATGGTACTGTCACAAAAAAAAACAGAGACATAGATCAATGGGACAGAACAGAGAGCCCAGAAATGGACCCTCAACTCTATGGTCAACTAATCACCATTGTTATGATGATGATGAGTCCAAATATTTTTCCAGGATCTGCTAGGATTCAACACAGGAAATCCTGGAGTCCCAGAATAAGAACAGTGAATTCTGCCTCTGATTCCTTCTACTGTGTGACTTTAAGCAAGTCATGAAAACTTTCCAAGCTTTGGTGTTTCTATCCATAAAAATTTATGTCTTGGGACCTTCACTCTGGGGTTGCAAGGAGTAATGAAGGTAAAATGGCTTTGTAAATTTTAAGTTCAGAAGGAAAATGTTAATACTGTAAGAGTCAGCTCATATTATGTTCAGGAATAGGCAAATGACTTGTGGTAATCAAAATTAAAATATGGTTGGCCCTGAAGAGTTAAGAATTGGCTGGATAAAGGTACAGGGAACTTTTTAGATCAATGAAAATATATATCAATTCTAGGTAAATGAAAATATATATCAACATCTAGTTAAGCACTTAAAATATGTGTACTCTAGTGTATGTAAATAATTCCTCAAAATTACATTGAAAAATAAAGTATGATTATTTCTACTAAAATTTTTTTTGGAAACTAAGTGCTAATTTTTCATATCATTTGCCACCACAGTGAATTGAAGTCTAATGTCCAAAATGGACACACCAAAGGATTTGTCTCATGCACCATTAGAAATCTCAGAGAAACACATATCCTTACATCTCTAATTTAATTCAAAATAGATACCACCTTGTCTTTACATCCTTAAAATCCAAAGCATTATGAACCATCATGAACTTCCAAGTATATCTGCAGAAGATAAAAACTCATTTCTCTTTGTATTTGTCAATGGAGGGTAAGGAGAATGTCAAAATTTAAATGTACCAGCCAGAGAATAGTAATCATATTAAGTGTGGTCTAGGGATACACCTAAGAGAGAACTTTTGATCTACTGGCATGTAAAAGAATAGAAAAAGCAAGCATGGTGTCTTTCCACATCACTCTGGGCTCGGTTAATGCTACCTTATTTCATTTTAAAAAAAGTGATTAGAGCAATTTTTTTAAGAGATTTTATTTATTTATTTGACAGAAAGAAACACAGCCAGAGAGGGAACACAAGCAGGGGGAGTGAGAGAGGTAGAAGCAGGCTTCCCGCTGAGCAGGGAGCCCGATGATGTGGGGCTTGATCCTGGGTCTCCGGGATCATGACCTGAGCCGAAGGCAGTCACTTAACCAACTGAGCCACCCAGGCACCCCTGATTAGAGCAATTTTTAATCTCTATAGGGTTTTATTATTCTAACCTAAATAAGGCCAAATAAATATGTTTTCTCAATGCTCAAGGCATGTGGCCTCCAGGATCATTAGGTCAGAGTTTGTGTGTATGTGTGTATGTGTGTGTGTATCATAAGTTATTAATTTATATACAAATTACCTATATGTGTGTAAATTATTATAAAGATATATTTGTAAAATGGCCTTTAAAAGAAACAAATCCCGCCATTTTACAACAACATAGATGACCCTCCGGGGCATTATGCTAAGTGAAATAAGCCAAACACTGCATGGCCTCACTTATATGTTGAATTTAAAACATTTCAATTCCTAGAAGCAGAGTGTAGAATGGTGGTTACCAGGAGCTGGAGGGAGGGAGAAATGAGACATGAAAGATGCTGGTCACAGGGTACGATGTTTCAGTTTTGTATGACAATGTAACTATAGTTAACAACACTTTTTGTAAGTGTTGTACATATATATGTAACATCTACCTTTTTCACACAGTAACTATAGTTAACTATAGTAACTATAGTTAACAACACTTTTTGTATACTTGAAATATGCTAAGGAGATAAATCTTAAATCTTCTTAACACACACATAAATGGTATCTATCATTATGGGAATGGGGATGTGAATTAGCTTCACTTTGGTAATCATTTTGCAATGTATATGTGTACCAAATCCAATTGTACACCATCAATACATAAAACTTTTAATTGTCAAATATTCTTAAATTCAAAGAAAAAGAAGACACCCATTCAAATACAAGGGAAAAAAAAGAATTATTGGGCCAAGTTTTCATAGTCAAAAGCAAATTAATCAACATGTTTCCATTGAATGTCTGCTATGATCTCAGAACAGCACAGTTAAAAGGGTTGAGATAATTATCCAGATAATTATCTAGGCCCCAAAGTGACTTTTATTGGTTTACATAGATCATCTGGGCAGAAGGAGGCCTTTTCCTTTTAATTATCTGTAAAACGAAATCATTATATTATAGAACTGGCCTACTTTTTTAAAAAAGATTAAATAAAAATTACTTGTAATAAATGTAAACACTTACGCTGGGAAATTACTCGACGAATCTTTAGAACCTGGGGGGTGGGGAGGTGGTGGGGAAAGTATATCAGCTAGGTTTTAATATCAATCAGATGAGGCTTGAGGAACTCTCCAATGATGAGATGTGCTCAACACTTTTTTACTTCTTCATATGACTTTTCCCTCTAAAATTCTTATAAATGTGCATATATATGTAACATCTACCTTTTTCACACAGTAAAAACTCAGAGGAGCAGAAGTTTTGTCTAGCTGGTAGATTTTAGAACAGTGTCACTGTTAAACAACAATTCAACAAATAAATGGGAGACTATTCTTGTCCGGAAGAAGGAACTATTATTATTCCCATTTTACAGGTAAACAAAATAAGACCAAGCTGGGGTGGGGGGCATGGGAGGGGAAGCTCTCCCAAGGTCAGTGCTACAGCAAGTAAGGGTACTGCTGGGCTTCGGACCTGAGCAGCTCCGCCCCTGTATCCCACCCCCTCCACTGCCTGTGCACAAGCTCTCCCAGTCCCTTTTGTCACTTGAGAAAATGTAGACACTCTCTACGTGTTGGGCTTATCACACAGACAAAAGATAATGTGTGTAAAACCCCTAACACACTATTTTATCAATAAATGGTAGACATGATCTCTCTGGGGGGCTCATGAACCCAATATAAATCTGTGCCCTTTGTTCGAATGGTGCCTGAACTCTTGGGCACATTCTTCTTCTAAACTGGGATATTTATCTGTGTGTGTAGTTTGGGCATAACTTACATGGAATCAGGTAGGAAGAAAAAGAATTGATCATTTATTATCTACTGTATGTCAGACATATAACTGCATTATTAATTTTCAAAATAGCTCTATGAAGAGACCACATTTAACACTTAAAGCCAATTTTGGTTCACAGAAGTAAAGTGACATGGATATCACACACAGTATATAACGTAAAGGGGCCTATGGCGCCCAGGAAGGTCCTACTGCAACTTTAATTATTTGCCTGCCTGTCTTCCCTCAGACTGGATGTTCTTGAGGATGGGGATCATGTATCCCAGTTACCCTGCGCACCTCCAAGATTGATCATTACACTACATACACCCACATACACCTTCAGCAAATGGTGGCCTAATGTATGAAACAAGGAATGAAGCCCAAAGCTCCTTCTCATACGTCCTGCAACCTAACTGAACTCTAAAACTAACTCTCAGCATTATGAGTATGGGATCCAATGCAAAACTCTAGGAAACACATGGAGAGAGCCTCATCAGGCTTATGGATGGTGTGAATCTTGGGTTTCTATCCAGGGAACACACTGTTCAGAAAGCAAAAGGACTGGTTGCACAGATTTATCCTCAAATTATAGAAGGAAATAATTGGGATTAAATGTTCTAGGGTCTGAGTACATTCAGGAAACTCACTTAGCATCAATAAATAAATTAATCTATTCATATTTATTGTGCTGAGCCAGGGACTGCAGGGAGTAATGATAATGATTTATATTTGAGCTTAAACTTACAAAGGACTCTTGAGTGTTAATCTACTTTCTCCTTAATTTTCAGTATGACTCTGAGTTGGGCCTTATTCATCTATTAGTGTTACAAAAGAGAAAACTGAGGTGTGGAAGTCATTGAGATCTCACTGGGTTGCATAGCTGATTAAGTATCAAGACCTGTGTATGAACTCATGATTCAGATCCAAACTCGTGCACAGTCACCATCACATCTGAGAAGAGAGGCTTCAGATACAGGCTCTGAATTCCAAGAGTCTTTGACTTACTTGTATGACACCACAGAGCCTGAGAAACAGGAAAACACAGTAAAGAATAATGACCAGATTAGAAGGGAAGACAGACTAATGAAGGCATCAGACACTGAGAATGAGCATAACCTTCCAGAAAGGATGATCTCAAGCTGGGCTATTTGACAAAACGTGGGAACCAGAGGATGATGCATCCAAAATCTTATTTTTGTGTGTTTCTGAGATAATTACCAATGCAGAGAATAATTCTAACACAAAGCAAACACTTTGCATGGTGCTTTGCTGCTATAGGGCACAGGAATTTCCTTTAGTCAAGGATAAAGGCTAGTTTAGACAAAAATGATGAATTTAGATTTGAACTCATTGCATTTAAGAAGACTAGAATATACAAGTACAAACAATCAGTTGGGTCTCCATATATTTAGGTAAGAAACCACAGCTTCAAGCTATAGCACTGTGATCTTTTAGAGAGAATAGCTAGTTTTAAAAATTCATCCTGTTTTCTTGCAGCTATCTTTTATTCTCGACTCCTCTCCATTTTTCTGGCATATATCAGGGCTAGGTAAGTGTAAATTGTTTGAATAAGTAAACGCTTGATCTAATAATTATATATTTTATATCACCTGCAATCACAATAATAACGGCAACAACAAAGGCTTCTGAAGCCCTCCCATCTCTCTTCTGAAGAGTGATGATTCCAAGTAACAAGAACCGTAACGCAACTCACTGTGGTTTCCTTATTTTCTTCCATTTTTATGGGAAACTGTATTTTCAGGGAAACTATTTGCTGAAAGTCAGATCTTCTCACTTTTTTTGTGGGAAGATGAGAGGAGCAGGGAGAGGCGCAAATGCTCTTAAATGCCGCGGAGACTAATGAAGATCAGATGTAATTCCCACCTGTGCAATATTTCTTGTTTGGTTGCTTGTTCTTTTGTGTTTGTTTTCAGAAGAATGTCCAAGACCCTTCCACTTAGACTAGGGCTCCCACAGGCCTTGCAATTCGCAGACCCTTCTGATCTTGGAGGTTGGCTCTTGTTTAAAAACTGCACCATGTAAATGGTATCTGGTATATAATGAAAAGCACTTAAACTACTATATGGTGCCACAGATTCACTGCTGAACATGTCATGAGGCAACATTTTATAGGCGTTGTAAAATCTTTTTACCACACACAGCTGCATTATCCAAAATTACTCAAATCTGCAGGGCATCTGAAACTCACTCTGGAACAGTAATAGGCTTTGCTGCTTAAAAAGTGATTATGACTAATGCACAGAAACAATTATCACTAGACTTCATTGCCAAGAGTCAAGATTTTATATATATATATATATATTTATATATATATTTATATATATTCTTTCTCACTGAAATTTGAGTGACCACTAGGAAAAAGTAAGTGTTTTTCAAATCTTACAGGATTTTGAAGCAGGACTAGGAAAGATGGTTTTAATCTGTCAGTCCATACAAGAAAGATTTCCTGGCATTGTTTTCATAAGTCCTAAAACTGTATAGCTTTTAATATGTACTTTGGGTTAATTGGAGAAATTTTCAAAAATATTGGTGAATTAAACTGCCCCATGGGGCCAGTTCTTCACCAAGAAGAGGTACTGTGAGGTACTGGATAGAGAAAGGAATGGATCTGACAGACTAGGTCTCGGCCCTGAGTAATCTCTTCCTTTCCCTAGATCTTAACTTCTGCTTTCATACAAAGAAAACTTTGGGCTAAGCATTATTGGGCCTCTTCCTGTGTCAACCTTCTGTGATTTGATCTCACATGATCTAAAGTCAAAAGAGTTTGTTGTCACCTTGGTCCTCTGCCTTCTGAGAGGAAGGGTGGGAGAAAGCTAAGGAAAAAGGTGATATTGTGCCTTGCCTTAAAGGGTTTTGATGTGAAAGGGAGTGATTTTTGAGCCTTTCGGCAGAATGGATAGTCTAGTACAATAGAGGCAGTGTGGTGGGAAATTACAACAAGGGTTCAAGAAAGGGCTGGAAAGGAACACTGCCCTCCTACTAGAAAAATTTAAATAGCAGTTTTGCTCTGATTAGTCAGAATTTGTGTTTTAACAAATTTTCAGCCACCTTTCCACCACAAAAAGAACACCTCACCTACACCATTCCTTATTTTAAATAACTATGCATACCTTCCTGCACCTATAACCAGAGAAGTGGAGCATGTTGTGGAGAAGCCAATGGCTGGGAGTTCGGGTTCTGGAGTCAGAGGACTGAAACTTGTTTCCTGGACCAAGCTTCAGGAGATAAATGATGGTAATGTTCGATACACATTTGCCACTGAATCCTCATCATGACTCTATTTGGAGGATACTCTTATTCATCCCACTTTAGAGAGGAAGAAACTACAGCGTAGAGAGCCAAGCATATTGTCTAAGGTCATTTATGATTAAAAATAATAATAATAAAGCTGCGACTTAAACCCAGGTCTCTCTGACCCCAAAGCATAGAGTATATGCTTGGCTAAGGTTGGCATTGGTCATGTCGTGGGACAACTAATAAAACACCTTCAAGATTAGGCACGTGCTCAAAACTGTTCCACAGTTGAGCTGGCCTGTGCTATCTGGGAACACTGACAGGAAGGAGAGATAGTCAGAGGCCTCTGAGCACGAAGCACCATGAACACTTTGATCACTGGGCCCATCACTGCTCCACACCACATGAAGTGAAACTAATGTCCCTCGGCACAAAGAAATCCCAAAATAGCTACAGGAGACCGAAAGAACATGTCATCCCTAACTCACATCTCTGTCTCTGGAAGTTAACTGCAAATAAGTCATTGCTGCATTTTATTACATTTTACTAATTTTTTGCTTGATGTCAAAAGCAAAAGTCGCTATGTAGCCCCTGCAGGCAATAACTGGGTGGTTTTAATGGGGTCTGGTTGGATGGTTCAATTAGGTAGGTCTTTTCTGTGGCTTCCACTATTCTCGAAACACTTGTCGAGGTGAAGATGTGCCATCTCAGGAAAAGACTTATCCAATCACACGTTACTTGAATATCTACTGCAGACCGGGAAGTTTGCTAGCAAAGTAGAATCCAAGGAAAACTCGACATGCCTCCTGTGTTCAAGAAATTCCTAATCTACGAGAGAAGGTGCACAAGTAAAAGGCCATTTGGTTATGGTGTAAAGGCTCAGAGACAACATGCAATGAGAGAGAGAGCATATATCGGTTTGCACCCCAATTTTCCAGTTACTAGTGGAGTAAATTTGGGCAAGTTACTTTTCCTCTCAGGCCCTTGGTTCTCTCAACTGTAAAATGGGAAAATTCAGGGCACTTGGGTTGCCCGTTTGATTAAGCCTCTGCCTTTAGCTCAGGTCATGATCCCAGGGTCCTGGGATCCAGTCCCACATCGGGCTCCCAGCTCGGTGGGGAGCCTGCTTCTCCCTCTTCCTCTGTCTGCAGCTCCCCCTGCTTGTGCTCTCTCTCTCTGTCAAGTAATTAAGATAATCTTTTAAAAATAGGTACAAAAATAAATTAAAGTGGGAAAATGCCTCATAGGTTTGTTGAATGAGTAAATGTTTAAAAGATTAAATGAGTATGCTCATTAACCTTAATATACTTGAGGTAGCTAGTGTTAGTTTTTTTTAATGAAGGTCTGATGAACATATGAAAACAGAGAAATTAAACGCATTGGACTATCTGGTTTTGTCACCCTAGGTTTCCCATCGGAAGTGATAGCTGAGCTGAGCATTGAAGAATGAGCAGGCATTAACCAGAAAGCCAAAGGTGTGAAGGTCTTCTAGGAAGAAGGTGACATGTATGTGGAAATTGTGAAAGAGTCTATTACAACTTTAGGAAACTTCAAGTAGTCCCATTAGCTGGAAGGTCATGTATCTGTGGTAAGTGATACAGAGGAGACTGGAAAGGAAGCTAGGAGACAGCGTGTGAGGAGCCTGTAAGTCAGGTTCAGGGTTAGACCAGTTCCTAGAGGTCAGCTGAGCCACTGCCAGCCTACAAGCAGGACAGTGATGGATGCCAGTGGGCTGACATTGGGTCAACAGCCCTAGTGGTTGACTGAGGCAGGAGCATTGGATGATGACGGACACAAGTGTGTGTTGACTCCCAAAGACTTGCCTTTATCTGCCCTACAGGTATGTGCAGATATTAAAAATCAGAACTATTCACACAGGAACTGAGAAAAGTGAAGCCCTCTGTGCCCCATTAGCCACCTCAGATTCGATCCTTTCTCTCAGCTTCTTATAAACTGAAACCAGGAATGAGATTCTGTCCAGCCTACTCTGATAGCACCACGAGGGCAGAACACTAAATTCAGTGCAATGGAGTCAAAAAAGCAAAAGACCAGGCATTTGATGTTAAATTCTAAGCAAAGGAGAAAAAAAATGCATGTAGACACACATAGAAATATATGTGAAAACTGGTTCTTTTTTATTTTTTTTTAAGATTTTTTATTTATAAGTAATCTCCACACCCAACACAGGGCTCAAACTCACAACCTTGAGATCAAGAGTTGCATGCTCTACTGACTGAGTCAGCCAGATGCCCCAAAGAAAACTGGTTCTTAGGAAAGTGATCTCTACATCCACAGCAGTGTCTCTTCAACAAACTTGTTGAAAATGTAGGTGCCTATGCTTGAATTATGGAATGAATAAGTCACAGGGATGAAACACACAGCATAGGGAATACAGTCAATGGTACTGAAGTAGCATCATATGGTGACAAGAGTGGTGAGCCCAGCATCATGGGGAGAGTCATGGGACCACCATGCTGTATGCTTCAAACTGATGGAACATTGCCAACTAGACTTCAATTAAAAAAAAAAAATTGTAGATGCCAGACCTCCACCCAAGATCTGATTAATCAGAATTTGTGTTTTTAACAAGTTTTCAGCCACCCTCCCACACACACAAGAACACATTAGCTACACCATTCCTTATTTTAAATAACTATGCATACCTTCCTGCATCTGTAACCAAAGAAGTGGAACTGTTATTTACCTGTTTAGGACTATTCTGTTCCCTCAACCTGAGAGAGGAATGACTCATCTTTTTAGGAAACTCTCATGCATCTCATGGGTGCTAAAGCCATTTAATCTCCCGTGGACCAATGTTTACCACTACAGACAAGAGAACCAAATCAATTACTGTTTTAAAAGATAAGACACTTCAGGATTTTCTTGGCATTACTGTCATGTTTGAAAGAGAACCTTGCTTCTATAATGGCACCGATTCAGGGACAGCCCTTCGGCTTGGCACCAGCCAGTACTATTGTCTATACCCAGAGGTAGGAGGTGCCAAACCCATGGAGGACCATGAGGAATAGGATATGATCTCTACATGAGGAAAGCCATGGTCTTTTCTTCTTCTTTTTCTTCCTTTTTTGGTCAGAGAAGGAGATGGCATTTTTAAGGATATGCAAATACTATCAGATGAGCACAGTATTACAAATATGCTACAGGGACTTTGGGAACTGAAAACCTTAATGTGTCAGGGAAGGTGTCACACAGGCAGTGCTTCTGAGCTGATGCTCACCGAGAGGAGGGATGTTCTTGCCCATGGGGTCAAGTGGAGGGATGGAAATGCAGGCAGAGCAACTCACAGTGGTCACAGCCTCAGGGAAACACTAGTCCCTGCATTTTCTGCAAGTCCTCCTAGGACCTAGCCTTCTTCATAAAATTTAGATGGCTTGACCAAAATAGTCTTAACAGATACCAGATTTGTGCCATTTGTGTGTGAATAGGAATACTATTCCTTCAAACATCCAAAGGGAAACCAAACCCAAATAATTGTGTTTTCAAATCCATCAACATCCTCATGTACTTTGTCCCGATAAGGAAAAAGCCTAATAGGGTGGCTGGGTTATGGAGAAAATAAAAAATAAATAGAAAAGAAAAAGCCTACAATTTTCTTTACATTGATGACATTACATTTACAAAAAGAGACATTGCAAGACATCCTGTATAAATTACTAAAAGAAAAAAAAACACATTACACTGTAATTAGGTTAATTTGATTTCCTCACACCTCCCTCTGGCCACCTCCTCCCCAAATAGATCACTGAGTAAAAAGTAGCAGTTATTCAAAACAAAATATGTCAGTGTATCTTGCAGCCAGATGAAGTGGATCGACGTGGCTCAAAGATAGGAGCCAACCTCACACTGACAAATTTGGCCAGCAAAAAACTGTAGTCTAAGCAGCTTGTGGATCGTTTTAAATGTTAATGGTAATATGCTTCTTTATTATTGAGATATTTATGACTAATGATGTGATGCTTTTAAATTTACAACATTCATTAATTTCAGTTGTTTTTCATCATTGGGAAGAATAATTCAATAGAAACTTCAATATTTTCCAAGAGCAACATGTGGAACAACACTATCAAGCACAGAAGTCCCCTTCCACAGACTCAGTTCTGCCAAAACCAGGCCCTTGAAAGACTTTCTCTTAGTAATTTCTCGGTTGTACTTAGATTTCCAAAGACTTAGAATAAAAAGCACTCTTCTAATTTCTCAATTTAATTTCAGTTCAGAATATTATTAGTCCCATTGTGTTTATGATTAATAATATATAAAGGCTACATTTATACCCCATGGAAAGGAGGTCATATGACTGAAGTGATTTTTCCCCTTGAGTCTATGGGTGACTCAAGAGTTTTATAATGTTCACATTTTATAACAGGAAATAGAAAGTTAATTGATAGCTATTTAGAGCCTTAAAAAAACCTAGTTAAATAATGAAGAGTTACTTTGTATAAGATTAAAAAGATCATGGAAAGTAATTTCTTAGGACTGACTTCCATATGGATTGTTGAGTCAAGAGGCTACAGGCACTAATTGTTTCCTTAAACTAAGTCACTGCAATTCCAAGTCAAAATGTTTCCCATAATTTCATATTGGCTTCAGCCTTTTACCCCCTTGAATCGATGGGCATGAAGGTTCCACAGGACATCTGTTCTATTTTTTCCCCCTTACTCTAAAAAGATTTTAATGTTATGTGAAGTCAGGGTTTTATTTTTTATTTCTTTAATTTTTTTTAAGTTTTTATTTATTCTTTTTGATAGATACAGTGAAAGAGGGAACACAAGCAGGGGGAGCAGGAGAAGGAGAAGCAGACTTCCCACCAAGCAGGGAAACTGATGTCAGACTCAAATCCAAAACCCTGGGACCACGACCTGAGCTGAAGGCAGACACTTAACAACTGAGCCACCCAGGTGCCCCATTTTATGTTTGTTCTGTTCTACATAATCCTATCTTTATTCATTTTTATGGATGTGAAAAGAGCTACATTCATAGCCATGTTTATCTATAAACTTAATTGCCTTGTTCATTCAGAATAAGATTAAAGAACCATCGTTTTTGCTACCAGACACTTAAGCAGTAAGCCACGTAATAATATTGAATATGCACTATTGCCAAAATTAATATGTGCATAATGAATGAGATAATAAAACTTAGGTCATCCTGGACTTTTAAGAGGAAGGGCCCTAACTCTGCAATGATCAATTAATCAATGAACTGTCCCATGTTTTTACAGTCATGAATAACTAACTAAACTAGATGTAATCATACATATCTACAGAATCATGGTGACCTAAGAAAGCAGTCGCCAACTGTCTGCTGATAAGATGAAACTCATTTTCTTGATGAACAATAACAATAAAACACTAAAATGAAAATGCCTGAAAACTGCAAAAAGGATGGAAGTGTTGACAGAGAGAGGTGTAGAGAGAACACTTGATCAGGTATCCTTCATGGCTCTTAGGAAAGATCACTGAGCTCAGCTCTGGAACATCCAGAACTGTATGGGGTGACTTAGTCTTGAATTTGAGCCAAGTGTACATGAGGGAACTGTACCTGCTTCTATTTTGCAAAAAGAACAACAAAAAATGAAAGAAAAGAATAGAGAGGAAGGAAGGAAGGAAGGAAGGAAGGAAGGAAGGAAGGAAGGAAGGAAGGGAGGGAGGAAGGGAGGAAGGGAGGGAGGCAAAGAGGAAGGAAGGAAGGAAAAAACCTGAAATTAAGGAAAAAGCAAAGAAAAAAAGATAACAGTGAGTGAGTGATCAGTGATCCCTAATATACCCAGTTTGGCACCAGAAAAATGGTTGTAATAGATAGTAAACATTTTACCAAAAGACAGTGTTGTGGTTCACTACTCTTGATTGTAAGCCTCCCCAAACTCTGGCTTACAAGAATTTGTTCTGTTACCACACTTCTATAAACTAACAGCACTCATCAAGACTCTTATTTAGGGACTCTACTGAAATTGCAGTTGGATGTCGGCCGGGATGTCAGTTACTTCAAGTCTTGACCTGACTGGCCATCCAGGGTGGCTGCCTCGTGGCTGGGAGCTGTCAGTAGAGGTGCTTCACATGACTTCTCTCCATAGCTTTGGTTTCATATTGTGTGGTGGCTGGGATTTTAGAGGGAGCATTCCAAGAAGCAACACTCCAAGAGATTCAGGGGAAGACTAAGAAATCTAATGACCTAGCATATGAAGCACCAATTCATCACCTTTGCCACACTGTATTGCTCAAGCACATTACTAAGTCCAGCCTAGATTCAAAGGGAGGGAAAAGAGGGCTTTATCTGGACATGAAGCAGCAGGTGCACATAGAGAGGAAAGGAATTGATACTAGTCATCTTTGAGACTCCCACAAAGGCACTGTTTCTGTCTTGAACATGTTAAATACAGTCTGTAGGTTCCATGATGGGTGTGGATTCTATGCACATTGATGTGGCCACAAATTTTGATCTCAAAGGGAGCATAAAAATGAGATCATGTCACCTATCCATTTAAAAGTAACCACTGCTTCCATTATACTGAGAATAAAATTCACACTTCTCACGGTCTGCAAAGCCCTCTATGGTCTGCTCCATTCCAATTTCTCTGACCTCCTTTCCTTACACTCTTTTCATTTCTTGCTTTGCTATAGCTATGCTGACATTCTTGTTTTTCTTCCAATAGTCCAGGCTCATTCCCACCTTAGCTTTGTCAATTTCTACTGCCTATACCTGCCTCCCCCCAGATCTTTATACATCCCATTCCTTCACTTCATTCAAGTCTCTGTGCAAATGTCTCTTCAGAGAGGGTATCCCTTAGCCACCCAGTTTAACTGACCACACACTATGATCTACTCACTTGATCGCATCATCACTATCTGAAAATACCTCATCCATTGGTCTGTTTACTTGTGGGTGTCAGGCAACAGACTATGATCCCCATTAGAGCAGTGGCCTTCTCAGTCTTCCCCACTTCCATATCCCCAGAAGAGTGTCGGGTACATAGTGATATTCAATCCATATTAGTGAGTGTGTGAATGAAGATGTAGGCCATGCTCAATTTATCTTTTTAATTGATTATAATTATAAACAACCTAAATATCCTTAAAAATCACATGAGCCTTATGTATAATTTGCTTAACCTTCAATTTGACCTTTGACCATTCACATGAGATATAATCTAGAAGGAAGAGTCATATTCCCAAATGTACCTTTACACCTCTCTTCTCTTCAGGAGTCAGCTCTAACAGCCTATGGCTTTCTTTGTTTCTGTTATGCTACTCAAAATAAAACAAAATATTTTTTTGCCCTTCTCTTTTTCTAATCCAATATGGATTTTAGGAAACTAAGGACAGAGGGTTAAAGAAAGAAGACATGAAAGGTAGAATTTCACTACCTTTCAAAATTATTTTTTCTATTCATTTTTTTGATTCCTGTATTCCTCTCTCTGCTCATCATTTGGCATTTGTTGCTTTAAAATCTACATTATAGGGGCACTTGGGTGGCTCGCTCAGTCGTTAAGCATCTGCCTTTGGCTCAGGTCATGATCCCAGAGTCCCAGAATCAAGCCCCGCATTGGACTCCCTGGTCAATGGGAAGCCTGCTTCTCCCTCTCTCCCTCACCCCACTGCTTGTGTTCCCCCTCTAGCTGTGTTTCTCTGTCAAATAAATAAATAAAATCTTAAAAAAAAAAACCACCTACATTCTAGCCTCACTAGACTACTTACATATGCCTTTGAAAATTGGATTCTCTCCCTACTTTCTACATTTCCGGGATGCTCTTGCCTCCTCTATTCCTCCAGCTAAGTGCCTCTCATCCCTGAACACTTACTTCATGTATCTGCTTGTACTAACCACCATCTCTACTTCCCATTTCCCAACTCCTTCTGGATTAGGTCTCTGTTATCAACTGCACTACAGTGTGGTAAGCCCTGTCTCCTCATCCAGCTGAGCCTCTTGGAAGCATGGATGTCATCTTGTTAATTTCTAGAATATCATCACCAAGTCCAACACCTGACACACACTACACATTCAGTATGCACTTGCTGAATTAGATCAATTTAAATTGCCACAAAATAAAAAGAGAACAGTGGGTATTAAGACATTGGGAGAAAAGGTCAAGGGGCTAAGAACACACTGGCTTCTTCCTCTCATACACAATAATTTTATTAGTTCAGGCCCAAATGTACGTGCTTTTCCAGAAATGTCACCATTGTCTAATATGTTAAGAAAAGAGACTGAAACTGAAGTTATTTAGAGCACAGGCATGAAGTTAGGCATTTTTACACTTCTTTTTCTGCCACACCCACTCCTCCTCCTCTTGTTCATTTGCATTTTTCTTGCTCATGTTGTGGGTGCAGAAAATAGGCACCAGGTGCCATCTATGGAAGTCTATGCTATCTCTGACAAAAGAGGCAATCTAGCTATGTACTTTTATAATGGCAAACTCTCTCTCTTTCACATCTATGTAGAAACATCTACATTTGTGAAATTATATTTCTTTTGTGTGTGTGTTTTTGGAGGTGTCTTTCAAAGCCAAAGAGAAATTGAACGTGATATCCATCTCCAACACATGGAGCTGTTTTTGGCAAGAAAAGATTTTACTTTAAAGGAAATAGATTGATACTATCTTTCAAGAAATTGTATCTCTTCAAAAACATTGCTAACATGGTGCTTTTCCCCTTTATTAAAGAAAAGGAAAACAGAAGGAGTCTGCTAGCAAGCTGGTTAAGTCTTACCTTGTTCACTGCATACAGAAAGCAATTTGAAATAGTCCCTTAGTACAGCCTTCATCACCCCGTTAATAGCGCTAGGATGGTGCCCCCTTTGAAACACCCTGTAACTGACACTTTCTAGGTGGGGAAATATAGCACAAGTCAAAATACCAGCTTTGGCTCTGGCACAGTGCTTGTATTGCTTGTGAGTATTATGTCGTTTTACAATGTGGCTTGATCAATAATGGCTGAACAAGGTTTTCCACCAGCCGGTGGTGGAGGATGGTGGATGAACTTAGCTAGTGGAATGATAAAACTAATTAATAGTAGAAATTATGACTTTGCTATAGTTTGGAAGATTGAGGATTATGTTTTCTGGTCCAAGATATCCTATGAAATGAAAGTGGCTTATTAAGAAAAACACATCAGATTTCTTTGTATGCCTGTGTCTTCATTGAAAGGATAAAGCTGGTGTCAAGTTTCTTAAATGCCGCAGTGACAGAAGTTTTAATGTGTACCGCGGAAGTGTCAGACTGAATCTGGCATTAATCCTTTCATTTGCAGAAAGAACACAAACACCCAATCCTCCACCTTGAAATGACCACCACTTCCATTGGTGCATATCTATTAGAGGCTAAGACAAATGCGGTGCACTTCACTGCTTCTCAGCTATATGGCTTACTCTGTAATCTAATGCCAACTCCCATAAAATTCAAGCTGTAGCAAGTAACCTCGCACAACAGGGCATTCACATAGCTTTGTCCCTTTGAGTTTATGGGAAACAGGAGGAAAGTCAGTAGTACATATCCAGGCTTGGTGTAGACCATCAAATCGCTCTCCTTGACTAATGGTAGACTCCTGGTCGTCATTTGCGAAAGCCGGTTCTTAGGTCAGTGACAAAAATGGCTTCTAATAGATTTCTTGATGTCTATTTTTTTTTTCCTACTTGACACCTAGGAGAAATATTTTCTTTTTTCCTAAACTTACATTTAATCTGTGCCTCAACTGTTTCATTTATCACACCCTGCCTCTTATAACATCCCTTTTATCCCTTACTAGACTAAAAGTTCCAAAAGGGCAAGGTGTTTATCTAATTCAGCTTTTTCTGTACCTGTGGTAGGATACAATATAGTTAAATGTTCATTAAATGAATGTATGAATGAATAGATAATTTTGACAGACTGTATGGCATACTTTCAATTTTGAACATAGAAAATCAGATATAATCAGTTCAAGCCTGAAGTTATACTGAAAAATAGTCTAATTTCAGTCACCTGATTTTGTGACCAACGGCAAATCTGTAAAACATAAGAAGCCAGAATTCATACACTTGTTTTTTTGTTTTTGTTTTTTTTACCATGTTCATTTAACAGAAATTCAAAGTTATGTGATCAGGGTGCCAAATGTTACTGATTGTCACACTGCTCTTCAGAAGAATTTTCAAATAAAATCTGTACTTGGCAACAAAAAATAGCAAGATTGATTAGCTGGGTCTACCACTGGCACAGGGAGGACTAGAGACATGCCTCTGAAATTTCAGATCAGATTCAGATAATTTATCTTTAAAATAATGAGTTGGGGGCCACAGAGACTGAGTCATCTTCCTAAAGTCATGTATCAATGTTAGTTGTTACCGAGACTCTAACCAAGCGCTCAGTTCTCAACACCCCTAGGAAGGGCCCTTGGGAGAAAGAGTTGAGTGAAGAAGATTCTTCAGGAAGAAGCAAAAGTCCTCATCCAACTCAAGAGAAGCCAAAATTCTAACCTTGAGCGCCCAGGCTGCCTAGAGCTTCTATGGCTCTCAGACCCAATGGATACAAAACTATAGGGGATGGAGGTGAGAGGAAAGCATTGGAGTAGAGGAGCAGGACTCATTCTAATAAGCCTGAGTCTCCTAATACAAAGAAGACCATGTTCACAGGCACCAAGAGTCAACAGGGGAATCCTCAAGGGTCCTCCAAATACCAGCATGTCTCCTTGGCTGGCTTCCAGGGAAGCACCCGCAGCTATGGGGAGCTCTCCCTGGTGCTGCCACAGCGTTAGAGCTAACCCTCAAATTCAGCACAGTTCACTACTCTGGCTCTAATCTCTCTCTGTAAGCCTAGTTTCAGATACAAAATCAAACCATATCTTGTTTGGAAATGTTTTACTCTGGAAAATTTCATGCAATTTACAAAAGTCAGGAGAGGAGTTGATGAAATCTCTTGCCCTTATCCTCCAGTGTCTGTACTTGGACATGCCCGATTGGGAACCCCCAGTCCATCTTACTGTACTGCCGTATGTGATCAATCCCCCTGCATCAGCCAGTAATTTAGATTGATCCAGACCTCTGTGATTCACCGTGACCTTCCCAAGGCTTATATCTCACCTCAATCCCAGACAAACAGGCCATAGCTCCTGAGTCAGTCCATTTGTTCGTTTTTTTCTCTATTTAGCACCTATTAGATTAGACACTCAGGCACTGTGCTGATGATCAGAGATGCAATAATTGATAATTCCCAGCTGCAGTCCTGATGGAGATAATGGATGAAGCAAGAGAGGTCTAGCTGCCTGCTGAAGGATGTTAGGAAGGAGAATGTGGGTCTTTTCCATGATGGCTGAGATTGGAAAGTAGTGGCAGAGTCAGGACTGAAACCTAAATCCAAAGGTACTGCATTTCTGTGATAGCAGTTATCTCTGAGAAGCACATAGGTGCCTGTTTTTACTTGCCTAAAATGCAATTGAGCCAGTATTCTGAATGAGATGACTACCTTATTGATGGACATTGCACGTGAATGAATTATACCCTCTATAGTAAAGCAGCGAATAATAAGTCCCGACTACAATAGAATTATTGTAGCTCATGGCACCTCCCACCCCCAGTGATTTGTTCTGGAAACTCATTTTCTAGTATAATGTGTACTGAAGTAGGAGCAGACCAACATGGGCTTCCTGATGAGAACATCACTTCTTTGATAACATCCTGCTGAATTTGGGGGTTCAAAGATGAAGCAAGCACTTTGCTTTATTTAATGTCTCCTTCCTGCTGGAGCACCTACTTGAAGGCCCTGTATTTCCTGGCAGCCATGCTGTTCTTACATAATTTTAAGTCAATTAAAATTATTAGTGTAGTTTTAATAGCCAGGGCTCCCTGAGGCCAAGTAACAAGCGGTGTAATTTGAAGAAAATTGAATAAATAAAATAAGGAGGAGACAAATGAAACAATAGTCTAAGAAAGGAATGAGGGAAAAAAATTAGCCTATTAGCAAAGCCATCTACGTTAAACATAATAATAACAATAGTAATAGTAATAATGCATCATTTGAAAAGCTAGCCAATACATAGGACAGAACCAGACTTAAAAAACAGATAAAAGTAGTTGCAGCTGATGATGCTGTGGTTTCAAGGACAGTCAAGACACTGGGGTGTCCCCCAGAGCCCACCCCATTATCAACAGCCTCTCTGGCATTTGAGAAGACCTGATTGACGCCTCTACCCTCTACTAAGTTACCCACTGGAAGGGACAGTGCATTGTGCTTTATTTGTAAATTATATAGATGGACAGGATGTTTTTCTATTTATAAGTTTATCACTTCCATTTCACCTATAAATAAGGCAATTGTATCAACCTATTTGTAAGACCTCTCAAGTATCCATAATGTCACAATCTCTGCTTCCGGAATAGAGTCAGCAGGGACATAAAAATATATGAACATTTTTAGGACATTAAAAGGGGAAAGGAAAAACAGATTGGGTCAATGAATTTATGCAGATTGAAGCAGGTTTTGGTAGTGGGAGAGTAGTTAAGGTCCTGGGATAAGAGGTTTTCCCAAATGTCACTGGAATTACTTGCTGACTTTTAAACTTCCAACAAGTTGCTTAGCATCTGTGAGCACAGGGCTCTTCATCTAAAAAGTGGGGTGGAGCGCCTGGGTGGCTCAGTGGGTTAAAGCCTCTGCCTTTGGCTCAGGTCATGATCTCTGGGTCCTGGGATCGAGGCCTGCATCAGGCTCTCTGCTCAGCAGGGAGCCTTTTTCCTCCTCTCTCTCTGCCTGCCTGTCTGCCTACTTGTGATCTTTCTCTCTTTGTGAAATAAATAAAATCTTTAAAAAAATAATAAAAAGTGGAGTGAAAGAAAGAATCTATTTTAGGAAGAAGTTGGGATGGTTAAACAATATCATATATGCAAAGTACTAAACACAGGGTCTGAAATATGATAAATGCCCAAGAAAAGTCAGTCATTATTATTATGATAGCTTTTACTCAACAGTGGGGAGAATTCTCAGGACTAAGGGAAAATGTACAGAAGGAGGAGGCTAGCAATCCTAGAAACCACACTAGTGATTCTCTGCGTTTGCTCAGATGCAGGTGACCTTAGCACTCTGCTGTACATAAAGAGTATCAGGTAACATTTCATGAGAGTGTCATTCATATCTGATACAGTTTCACATGCTTTCTGTGAATTTTCTCACTTAATCCTCAAAATAACTTCTGGTAGATGCCATTACTGCTTAGCCATTTCACAGATCAAGAAACCAAGACATGCAACATTTAAATACCTTGTCCAGGATAATAGAACCGCACAGCTCCCAAATGGTAAACCCAAGATTCAAATTCCCGATGCAGTATGACTGTGTAGTCCTTGCCCCCTGTTAGTGCATCCCATTAACACCCACGTTGTCTGTAGTTTGAATGTCTGATAGAAGTATCACGGCCTATTGAAGCTGCCCCACATAGTGCAGGATTTGTGCCATGCGTGAACCCCAACGTGGGGAAGGAGGGAACTTTTTCTATCTACTGTCCTGGAGAGGCCAGCCAAGGTTCTCCAGTTCTCCTAAGGGCCCTCCCTGGGACTAAGCTTCCCCCTCTTCACAGCGCACATTCAGCCTATAGAGTCAGGTTCAGCCCTCTCATCTGCAGCCAGAGGTCTGGTCTCTAGGCAGAAGCCCAGGAAAAGACTAACCATATGAAAACGTTGGCCATGGGAACGGATGTCTTTATGTCACTTGATCAAAGAAGACAGAGCTGGTAATGTACCGGAGCACTCTCGTTGCAGAAATGAGTCACTCCACAGAGCCTGGCTGCTGCGACATCATACAGAAACTGTACCAAAATGTAAGGCCCCTCTCATGTGGAAGAGAGCTGGGCAGATGGCCAGGAAAAGGTGCAGAGGGTGCCAGACTCCTCATAAAAGAATGGCTTCACAGTCAGGCCTCTCTTGCTATAACTGTCTCTCCTGCATTCTCTTTTTAAGGCTATTTTTGCTATTGTAAATAGTCCCATTAAATGAGGACCATTGTCTCTCCTTCCACACAAGAGGCCCATTCAGAGCCTTGAGCAGCAATGGAAAGGAAAAGTACACACAATCAAAAAGATGAGGGGTGTGGTGTGTTCCATCATGAGGGAAGCAGGAGGAGGAGGAGGAGGGGAGGAGCTGGGTTGACTAAGGAAAGGCCCAGTGTATTGACCTGCCCAGCCATTTGGAAAATCTCATGAAATCTCCCTATAGTTAATGCTGTCTCCAGGGGGAGAGTGGGGGGAGCATAGAAGGGAAGATAGATTTAACGTGTAAGGCTTTCTAATATTTTTGGGAGTTGGACAGATAGGCAGGATGATGAATGATGCAAACAGAGGACCAGATTGGGTGACCAAAAGAACACATTTTCTGTAGTCTTTAGCACAAAGATATTATACCAATTTGCTTTAGTTTTCCTGGGCTGCAGTAGAATGAACTTCTCTGCCATTACACAAGGTAGACATTTCATAAGATGGGCAACCGGCTGATCTTAAAAAAAGATTTTTTTTAAAAGGCTAATGAGCACATTTGAAGTCCTTTTAGGTGTAGATTACAGTTATCATTTTATAATCAGGCATCAATACCAGATTGGCCAATCACCAAATTTTTCTCTTTAATTCTTAAAACACAGCTGACACATTTCAAGGAGAAGAAAGAATAAGTTAAGGAGTTAGCAGAGCATGTTGGTTAAAACAGAAGACCCTGGAAACAGACCTCATGGATTTAGGTTAGCTCTATCATTCATTAATGTGTAATCTTGAGAAAGTTACTCTACCTTTCTGTGCCTCTGTTTCTCATATATATGTTGGAAATTATAATGCAAAGTACCGTGGAAGACTGTCGGGATGATTAAATGGGTTAACAGAGGTGAAGTACTGAGAAGAGCGGCTGGCATATCATCAGTGCTCGATAAATGCTTGGTATTACTATCAAAGAATCATTGTCAACTGGAGGGCTCACATCTCCCATACATTGTCACCTAAGATATCCCACAAGCAGATAAGACATGCAATGGTTCTGAACATTAGTTTCTCTTTTTACGCAAATGCCTCACACCCCTAAAACTTTGTTGGGAACAAAATGTAAATCATACCTGTCTACTCTATACATTTGAATGCAACTTGTCACTCAGGCTGGAAACAAAGGTACTGGTCATGAAATTTTTATGCACTCTTTCTGCTGTTTATTGAGAGTTAGCATAAGGAGACAATGAATCAGGATGGTCATCTTAGGCCCCATTTTTTGGAAGTTTGGTAACATTGTCAATGATCTTGAGGGAAAGCAAATGAGTCTTAATGAAAAGTCTGTGAGAATGGATAAAGAAGATATGGTCCAAATATGCAATAGAATATTACATCTTCATCAGAAATGATGAATACCCAACTTTTGTATCCATATGGACGGGACTGGAGGAGATTATACTGAGTGAAATAAGCCAAGCAAAGAAAGTCAATTATCATATAGTTTCATTTACTTGTGATGCATAAGGAGTAACATGGAGGACAGTGGGAGAAGGAAAGGAAATGTGAACTGGGGTAAATCAGACAGGAAGATGAAGCATGAGAGACTGTGTAATCTGAGAAACAAACTGAGGGTTTTGGAAGGGAGGGGGTGGGGGATGGGTGAGCCTGGTGGTGGGTATTGAGGGCATATATTGCATGGAGCACTGGGTGTGGGGCATAAACAATGAATCTTGAAAAACTGAAAAAATAAAATAAATTATAAAAAAATAAAAATAAATACAAAATAAAAGGCCTGTGAATCATGTGCCATCATTCTCTGATTTTCACCCTAAAATCATCAAGCAAAGCTGAGTCTATTCTTTGCTGACATCCGTGAGATTATGAACTAAGCTTTAGTGACTTTTCCCTTTGAAAGTCATCCTTTCTTATATTTTTAATGTATTTTCCCTAAGTACGAATGTTTATCAGGTCATGGTGAACTTCACTAGTCACGAGATGAAATACTACAAGAATGTTACTTATCGAGGTTGCTTTCTGTGTGAAAAGATGCATATATATGACTGTGGCCATGTCCTTACTGCTCCAGCTATCTCATGGATGGTAGGGCAAACCCCCTGTTCTGCTCACATGTCTTTAGATTGCCTTGAGTGGACCAGATGTACCAAATGTGTCAAACCCACCTAAATTATTACGCATCTGAAATGAAAGCTAAAAAGATCTCAACATATGGGAACCTGTAAAGTTGCTTTAAATGTGGATAGAAAAAAAGAGGGGAGTCTCAGAGTAACAAATTTTAAATAGTACAATATTGCTCATTCAAATCCATTAACTGGAGAGCAAAGACATGAAAACAAAACAAAACAAAACAAAACAAAACAAAACAAAACAATATTTAGTCCAATCCCATAGCAGTGGCTCTCAGTGAGAAAGTGTGTGCTTTGGAAGTTTGCAGGAGTAATTCTGGTTGCTCCAGTGATTGGGGGTACTACTGGAATTTAATGGGTGATATTCAAGATTGTTAACGCCTTCCATTGGGTGGACAGTCTGACACAATGAAAAGCTGTCCTACATCCTTCATGATATTCTTGTATCCCACTGGACATCCATATATGCAAGGATCTGGTAATGTGTTTCGCATGTTATTCCTACATGAGTTAGGGTTATTTTCCTCCTTCCTGCCATAATATGCTAATAAATCTAGTCTGTTATTATGGTGCCTAATGCTAGTTTTTAGTTTAGTCTTTGCTTATACCCCTGTTCTTTCATTTTCCTGTGTAGCTTGAATGGAATGGCTTCTGATCTTTTTTACAACTCTTAATCCAGAATTAGTCATTTTAAGTGGGGAAAAAAAATCTAATTCATCATCACAACTTCTAGTATAGTCATGCCCGAGATTTTTCAAACTGAAATACCCATTGTTTTATAATCAATTGCTTTCTTTCTTTTTCTCCTTCAAAAAGGACATTTTATTAAATATTTAAATTACATGTGAAGCCATATTTTATGTCTATGAATTTTCTATTTAAAATAAAAAGAAGAGCATGCTTATAACATTTTTTAATGTTATGTTAGTCATCATTAGTTTTTGATGTAGTATTCTAAGATACTTATATTATACATATATTGTAAAAGCATTTTATAAATTGTTATATATGTGTGTTCTGAAATATGTCTTATGTTTTATATATTATATATTTATATGTCCTATATATAAATCATACAGTATAGGTTCATATGTTACATGTTATAGATATACATGCATATAGTTATGCATATTATATATGCATGGTATATTATTTTTACATATGTTATATGCTTACATCTCACATAAACATGTTAATATATGTATATATTTGTGAATCATGTACACAGATCTTATAACATATACCTGTATTTATATATATATATATATATATATCTCATATACATGCCATGCCTGTTATATGCATTTTACATGTGTGTATGCATCACACTACACACAAATGTAGTGTGCACATACACATGTGCTATACAGATATGTGCCCTTGATTATTTAAATACATGTATGTTGTGTGCCTCATACATATATGTTTATGGGTATAAGTGCTCTGTACCTTCACATTACATGTGTTTCCTATATTATATTATATTATATTCATCTTGTGTATATTATATAACATAAAGGGAAGAATATCCAGAACATTTTTTTTGTGATAAGGAGATACCCCATGAGGAGAAAGTAGCTGAAGAGACATTGCTTTGATGTTTATTTAGTCTAATCTCTCCCTCAAATGGGCAATAATAGGTTTGTAACTTTTAGCAAACCCATTGTATTTTCAGGGTATACTTCAAATGAGATTCAACAAGTCCAGAAATATTTGAGGAGAAAAAAACAGCAATTATATGAATGAGGTAATATAGTACTTACTGATTCATCAGCATTAACATGACCAAAGCCGTGTTGGAAACTAGAACATTCTAGCCAGTTTGCTTACATCCCATCTTTTCCCATTTTTAGGTCTGAGCCAGAGGCAAAAGGCCCAGAAATATCCATGACTCTCATTTGCATTTTCATATTTGCACATAATTCAATTTCTTATATCCAGCTAAGGCTAGCATTAGAAGTGCCCAAAGACACAGAGAAAGAGCAAGAGTTAGAGAAATTAGAGATATAAATTCATTGAAATATACTGGAGGTAGAAGAGGCCCAGCAGCCCTCATGGGAGTGCCAGCTCAGACAGAGTGTGGCCCCCTATCTCCTCAGAAATTTTGTCAGTTGACAGTTACCATGTGGATCTTCCACCTCCTTCTCTTGGCACACAAGTCACTGCATTATCTACACAAGAAGCTAATTCCTATTCATGAGCCTTGATGCTAAGTGTGACTCAGATATTAGACCATCCAGTGGACCAGTAATTCTCCTCCATAAGTTAGGCCTGAGGTTGGCAAGAAATTGTCCTCTCAGGCTTCATCTGGTAATGGTTAGAATATAGGATTTCTAGGCAGATCACTAAGGCTGAGGAAGTCTTTGATTGAGTCAAGTCACAGCCTAGTCAAGGCTATAAGATATATTCAGGCCTAGACCTATTCTTTTGCCTTGATTTTTGGCCTGAACTAAGCAGAGATTTTGCATCCCAAAGGCTTAGGGAGGGCTTCTAGGTTGTATTCTACCTTCCTATTGTACTGGTTCTCAAAGATATCCTTGCCTAGAGGTTACCACAGCAAGAAGCCTGAGGACAAAGACATTATTATTATTTTTATGTAGGCTCTATGTCCAGTGTAGAGCCCAACATGGGGCTTGAACTCATCACCCTGAGATCAAGACTTGAGCTGAGATCGGGAGTCAGATGCTTAACCAACCAAGTGACCCAGGCACAGTGAGAAAAATGTTATTAAAAACTGCTGAAGCTGGATGATTGATTAATCATTAACTTGAAACGATCAAATCTTTAGAGGATGTCAGATCCTCAGATCACCCACATGTAGTCTTTCAGGCAGTCAAATAGGTAATGAAGGGCCCAAAGAAAAGGATACACCAAAAGGTATCAACAAGTTCTTTGATATTTAACTGAAAGCCAGAGATCCTACCCTGATGAGCACATCATGACCATGTTAAAGTGCTAGCATGGACTTGTGTCCATTGACCTGTGTCGTCCCAACTGTTTCATGATTCTGCATTAGTGTAAATGCTTTTCCCAGACTACTTTGACCCACTGGCAATGGTTGCCTATAACTGAACTGAGAAGGATTAGAAGCCTGAACCGGGACACTCAGGCTGGGTAGGGGTGTGTGAGCACACGCACGTGTGTGTGTGTCTGTGTGTGTGTGTGTGTGTGTGTGTGTGTGCGTGTGGACAAGATATTATGATGATATTAATATCATATATCCTTATATGTGTTCTATAAGGACACCATTTTCTCTTCCTTTTCCTTCACTCAGAGAGAGGATATAAATAAACAAAAATGAAATACAACCCATCGAATATCATATGTTATGTCTGACTGGATTTTAACTCTCAGTTGCCTAAAGGTCTCCTAGTTAACATGGCAATGTGTGCCTGCAGGAGATGCTCTGGCTGCCAGAGGTGGACATGGCCAGGAGAGCCACAGGCAGGGACTGGGGGCTGATACTCCATGTGGTGAGAGCATGAACCCAGGGGAAAGGAGGGATCCAGGCGGGCTTTCAAGTGCATCTTTCCTTCTTGTGTTCTATGTTTTATACTAAATTGTCTGTTAAATTGTTTCTTTCTGGTTAAGACAGAAGAGAAAGAAACTGGGCCTTAATTAATTTTGTATGCAAAAACTTCCACGGAGTACCTGTCAATCCATAGGCACTCACTCAATAAACAGTCCTTGTCTGAATGAACACAGAAGTAGATGACTGAATGTCACTGAGCTTCCATGTCTTCATCAGTAAAATGGGAACAATAACACCACCCTCAGGTATATGTATATGCCAAACTCATAGAAAGTGCTCAATAGATATTAATGCCCATCCGGTGCCTCATCAACTTAGAACCTGATGGAAACATGGGAAATAGTTGCACCTGGCCAAAGAAATACGTAGATTTCAGTGCAATTTTCATCAAGCACCACTATGGTGGTCTGGTAGGACTTTAGGTTCTTGAGGACCTGTTTTTTTCCCCTCAAAATGAGGGACATACATGATTTAAGTGAGTCTGGTCACTGATGTTAGAATAAGTGCCTATAAAATTTACTTTTCTCATTTGTATATGTCTTTGTTTTTGCTTCTGGATAGCCTCACCTTCTCCAGTTGTGCCTAGATCCTCCAACATAATGTCCTATTTTCCATTGGCCATTCTGAGTCCACTTTTCAATCCTATCTACCCTTAATGGTCCAAAGACTATGTCAGTGGGCTCCCTTACTGGCTTCTGCTGGTTGGATTCAGGCAACATAGGTTGGGCAGCACTGTGGACTGGGACGGCACTGGCAGGGGACTGAAGGATGATGGGAGGATGGGAGGAGACTGGTGTTCAGATGTTTGTTCCCCAAATTCTCTTCCTGCTGAATCATTCCATGTTGGCTACCTGCATACATCAAAAGCTACAATGTCTGCCATGCTGTTTTCTACGTAGGTTCTGGTAACTGCTCACTCCTCTTGCCCGTTCAACTGAAGGTTGGTAACAGCCCCCCTGCTCTTACTTGGCCATGAAGGGCTGTGGTATCTCTATTCCTCCTCTCATCTCTACAAATAGTCTGCATTAAATTAACCTCCATTGTAGCTTGTGTGTGCCATCTCCTCCTGTTTCAGCCCTAAAGATAGAGTATCCATGCTTCTGATCTTCTAATTCTCTTTTTTAGACAATATTCTCTTTGTGAAATATTTTATCAATATAATGACTGTGGTAGGCAGAGCAATGGCCCCCAAACATGTCTAGCCCTAATCCACAGAATCTATGAATACGTTACCTGACATGGCAAAAGGGGCTTTGCAGATGTGATTAAGGATACAGACACTGAAATGAGGACATATCAGGGATTACCTGAATTTGCTCCATATAACCACATGGGTCCTTAAAGAGCAGAGAACTTTTCCTGTTTATATTCAGAGGGAGAGTCAACTATTAAGAGAGGTCATGGATATGCAACATTGCTGGCTTTGAAAATCGAGGAAGGAGGCCATAAGCCATGGAACCTGGGTGGCCCCCTAGATGCTGGAAAATGCAAGGGAATGTGTTTCTTCCTAGAGCCTTCAGAGACACTTTGACTTTAGTCTGGTGACAAGTCTCTTGAATCTCTGACATGCAGAACTGAAAGAGAATCAAATTGTGTTGTTTTAAGCTACTAAGTTTATGATAATTTTCATGATAGCAACAGGAAACTAATAACACAATCCAAATTCTCTCTGGGATCCAGTCCAAGGATCTTCATCCACACTTGGGAAATGATGATCAATCACACAGGTACCTGAAAAATACTAGGGGCCACTAATGATGGGGCCACAAAAAAAGCAGTATGTGCAAAATTTGAGATACGGTGGAAACTTATCTGTCAAAAAATATCCCCCCTGCTATGTATGAAACAGCACTATTACACAGTTCATTTTCATAAAGGTAATACTCTCTTAAGAGACAAACGCCTCCGAGAAAGTTAGTGCATTAACACTTATCAATTATTAGCACCATAGAGAGAGGTTGATGAATGTATGAATGTAAGCCATTATTGTTATTAATACGATTCACTACAAGAGTAGTAAACATCTTTTTTCAGAGAGGTAAATGCCTTGGAGTAGGCTCCTGGAGGAATGTGATCTAGAACATACATGACTGCATGGAAGGAAAAGTCAGGTCATCTTAAGGAAAGTAGAACACAGTCATGGCAGGGGAAGGTGACGGATGAGGACAGAAGAGATTCCCAAGTTATGAAAACAGAAAACCTAGAAGCTAGGAGGTCATGAAGGAGTAATTTAAATAACAGAACACAAAAATGAGGATATTTGGGTCAGAGATAAAATGGATTTGATTTAACATCTTGTCTGGGTCTGTCCTTGACAAGGGTAATATTTTTTTTTTAATTTTATTTATTTGACAGAGAGAAACACAACCAAAGAGGGAACACAAGAAGGAGGGGTGAGAGAGGGAGAATCAGGCTTCCTGCCAAGCAGGGAGCCCGATGTGGGACTCGATCCCAGGTCTCCGAGATCATGACCTGAGCCGAAGGCAGTCGCTTCAACCAACTGAGCCACCCAGGCACCCCAACAAGGGTAATATCTTCTTCATAGCCCATAAAACCCCTTCTGTTGCACCCACATGTTCCTGTGCTGTGTTGTTTTTTAGGCTTGATTGACCTATTTATTCAATAACAAAAATTCACTGTTATGTGTTCATCATGTTAAATGTGAACATTTTAGAAATAAAATGCAACACAGTCCCTACTCTCCAGATTTACTCT
This sequence comes from Spilogale gracilis, assembly GCA_004023965.1. Taxonomy (NCBI): domain Eukaryota; kingdom Metazoa; phylum Chordata; class Mammalia; order Carnivora; family Mephitidae; genus Spilogale; species Spilogale gracilis. The sequence goes on from PITA01003222.1 coordinate 53,991, forward strand.
AGCAGAGCAGAGACCATGTGTGTCTGTGGTAAGGAGACAGAAAAAGAAAATGGGGAGGGAAAGAGGGCAGGAGTTGAGGCAGGTGAAAGATTCATACCCTCACAGGAGGGAAAATCTGAACAGTGGAGCTCTACTTCCCATCAGTCCTCTGCTCGTGGCAACATGGGGGCAAGAAGACAACATACAGAATATCTAGCCTTGAGAAGAACAGGGGGAATCTGCTTTAAAGAGCAGGTTGGTGACAATATTTGAAGGCCAAGGTTAAGCTCCTCAAAGTTTTTAAACATGCTTCCCAACAGAGCATTCTAGACCATACAGTGTTCTCATCTCTAAGTTCCACTACCATTTTCTATGTCTGCAAACGGGATTCAGAATGTTGACTTTCTTGCAACACTTGGTAAAGTTTTAATGGATGGATCAATGGATGAAAAGACTATCAGAAGGAATTCTAATTAATATCACTAACTGCCTTGGATCAAAGAGTCACTTAGTGTTTTTAACCCTTTGAGGTATAAACTTCTTGCTTTGATTTTAGAAAAATAATAATTCAGTGGGCTTGCACAGACATTGCCATAGAGCTGGTAAATTCATTATGGACTCAGAAGCTTGGGAAGAATTTCAGGAGATCACCTAGTCCCTTCTGTTTTCAAAGCTGGAGCTAATAGACAATTATCTATACACAAGAATGTATATAAGCATTAGACTATAACATAGAAAACTAGCATTTTTCTCTTGATGTTAACATGGCTCAAATTTGCTACAGGATCTGTGTACTTTTAAAAGCCAGCATATTTGAGGACCAAATCTCATCTAGTGAAACAGAGAGAGGAGGGAAAGCAGAACAAGAGTTCTACTGGGATACCTGGCTGGCTCAGTCAGTAGAGCAAGAAACTCTTGATCTCAGGGTCATGAGTTCAGGCCCTGTGTTAGGTGTAGAGATTAATTTAAAAAAATAGATAAAAATAAGATAAAATACACTATATATATGGTATATTATATATATGTGTGTATATATGGTATATATATGTGTGTGTATATGGTATAGATATATATATAGTGTGTGTGTATATATATATATATTGTGTATATATATATATTGTGTATATATATATTTATATACATATAAAATGGATAGAGTGGGCAGCAGTTAGGACAAGCCCTCAAATACTTAATTTCTTTCTCTAATTTTTTAGTGCTTCAAACCTTCTAAATATCACACATGAAAATGAATATCTCCTCATTGTGTTATTGGGGAACACACATTTCTTTTCATTATACTTCAGATGCTATTAATTACTCTGGTGCCATGTTATTACAAACTGTTGTTGATTATCCGACTTTTCTGGACATGTGAGTGATGCCAGAATGTCAGTTTTATATTAAAAAGATGTCGTTTGTGAAAACTAAATACAGAAATAAAGTATGTGTTTAATTAAGGCTTTCATCTTCCCTGAGTTCATTTTTTAGAAAGGGGAGTGTAGCCCTTGCTATGGGCTTGATAATATTTTCCTAAAATGGTTCATATTCCTATAATAAGTATTAGTAAACATCCGTTTGTGTTAGTAATTAACTTTAATGGCTTGATATTATTTTACCTCTCTTGATTGTATGTTCCAGTCCAGATACTTATAAACAGGGCTATTCATATATTTTGCCAAGTTAAAAAAAAAAGCCAACTATAACTGCCTATTTAGCAGACACCTTTGAGCTGAGAAGGAAGAGAATTTAAAAAGTGAGAGAGGAAGGAAAGAAGGAAGGAGGGAAGGAAGGAAGGAAGGAAGGAAGGAAGGAAGGAAGGAAGGAAGGAAGGAAGGAATCCCACCAGAGCCAGGGAGCTGGGAAAGGAGAAGAAAGCCTCACAGGGTTGGACCATGGCCAGGATTAGCTAATGTCAGTCCCCACGTGTGGAGAAGGGGGCTGTCTGTTCTCCTGGTGACTAAGGGCCATCAGCAGAGTGGTTGAGCCAGACTAAAGCTCAAAGCTGATTCTTCATGTCGGGGGATGAAGGTAAAAGGAAATGTCAGAAAACTAAGCCCACTACTGAAGTATGTTTTCTTTTACAGGTTTCCAGGGAAAGCTTTTTTTCCCACTTAGCAGGCCCCATTAGTAATGAAAATGTATTCTGCATTTCCCCTTTGGCCTTCATGGTTCAGTCCTGTGAGGTTTTCTTTTCTCTCTGCCATCCCTCACCTGAACTACAGGCTCCCCGGGGAAAGAGTGGGATGGTTCTTAAAGAGCAGGTCACGGGTGCTGGGGGGGGGGGGGGGGGGGGAGGGAATCAATCCTTTCTCCTCCCATTTGTAGAAGAAGAGGCAAGACAGTAGGAGAAAAATCAAACCCGGGGGTTGGGTCCTGGTGACTTTGAAGGGCTGAAGGTGGCTAGTTTCAGAAAAACAAGTTCCTCTGTCTTTTGTGAGAATAATCAGCAGTTTTGTTTTGTTTTTTTCTTAAAAAAAAGTAATCTCTTCCAAAATAGGTCAAATGTTGAAACGGTATAAAAAATTCTATTTTATCCATTTTTTTGTTCCATCCATGGTCCTGGAATGCTTGCTGACATCGCCCCACTTAGGTTTCAGATTCAGAGAGTGCCCTTGAGTTCTAATGATAACTGTAATGATATTTTGTGGGTTCCCCACTGCTTAAACAAAGACAGAATTTATAATGTGCCTCAGAGCATCAAAAATGGATGTTAGAAAACATTAATATTACTATTTTTATCACTATTTAGTGAGCGGTGCTGGAAGATATTAATATTACCATGATCATTATTACGGTGAGATAACGAAGACGTGGAACTCCATGTGGCAAAGAGATTGTTGAGGGGGAAGAAAATGGATGAGCCTATTTTTCTCTAAGTTCTTTAAATCAGGCTTAACTGGAAAAATAATCGCGGTGGCTAACAGAGTCAGGAGTCAGGGTAATTAAGTGGGTAAATGAGGCCCGTGTCATTTGAATTTACGCATTTTCCTTCATCCCTTTGTTTGCTCTGCCTTTCTCTTCACTGGGTCTCCACCGAAATGTTGTTTATTCATGGAGGGCATGCCACAGTTTTTAATACTAGGGGGAAAATCTGAAACCCTTCATCCGACTGGCCAATGTGTAGACTGGAGAGAACACAAGGGGATCAAAGTGATATGAAGACAACAGGGGTTTCATTAAAATGTTCCGTACTCTGCCCGAGGACAGAGCAGTGAGAAAAGGGTGAAAAAAAAATCATCTAGCCCAAACAAGTTTAACTTAAAAAAAAAAAAAAAGCAACGAACCACCTGTGGTCTCCTTGGAAACAGGCAAGCACACCCTCCAGCCACCTTTTAATGAAACCCCAGAGCCCCTTTATTAATTTATTAAAGAATCTATTTTCTGAAGATTCATAAACCACATATAACTCATATTCCAACACATCTCTACTATGCTAATGGAATGCACGTCTATGAATAATTAATTATTTAATTAGTAATAATTAGAGGTTGTTGTATAGGTCAAACCATTGGACTGACAGCATGCTATTGTCAAAATGTCACTTAAATTAACGGAACAGCATTGAAACACAGAGTGATTCATCGTTTCGAGTGGGTACTTATCTACCACTTCCCTTCTCCACAGAGGGAAAATGGCATTTTAAGATGTATAGAACATGTAAAAGGGAGCATTTAACATCGAGCATTCTGCAGAATGTGCATAGCCGTCGATACTTGGTTAGACACACGGGACAGGGGAGTTAAGTCACTGAATTTGGGACATGCAGACGCCACAACCAACATCTAGAATTACTGCGTCACTGGTTAGTGCCGTGCCAGCCTTTCACACTGGCTTCCGTGCGTGGCATCCGGTCTGAACACCAGCCCTGCTGGGAGAGGTATCTGATCCTCACCAGACAGATAAGGGACCTGAGGACAGATCTTCCTGAGCTGGATGCCAGGCTTTGCACTTGCTGGCCTTGTAACTCTAGCCATGTTAACCAACGTCCTGAGGTCCCGCTTCCCTCATTTGTTGCATGGAACCCATGAGAGAGACCACCTTCTAAGGATTCAGGGAGATGGCCCATATAAAGGGCTGAGCCAAACACCCGACTCACGATGAATTGCCAGTAAATGATACTTATTGTTATTTCATATTTTAAAGACCACTTTTTTACACACACAAGAATGTCATGAGTCAGACAAGGTAGACATTCATGCTCTTATTACTCAGATCAGGAAAATAAACCAGGGATAAATAATATCCTGATTCTCTATACTGGAGGTCACAAACATTTTCTGTATGGTCAATTAGTGAATGTTTTTTACTTTGTGGTCCATGTGGCCTCTAATGAAAAAGACAGCCGCAAACAATATATACGCTAACTGGTGTGACTATGATCCAATAAAACTTTATATACAAAAGCAAGGTAGCAGCCTGGATTTGGCCCGTGGATGGTAGTTTGTAAGTCCCAGTCTAAGCCATGTTGATAGCAGGTGGCAGATAGGAAGCACTCCATAAACGGTAGTTGGATGAATGAAGTAATGAATGAATAAACAACATGGGACAAGATCCCAGGTGTTAATCTTAGTGCCATACTTGCTGCAGATAACACCCCATTAATTAAATTCACAGTAATTTAAAACAGTGAACTTTACTTTTTAAATTTTATATGTAAAAAAATTACTTGTGAGTATGCTGAGGTAGGTACTCTTTAAGGCAATCCTATAATGGAAACTTTCAGCAAAGGAAATAGACTATTAAAAATATGTAAATTTTTATACACTTTTTTTTACTGTATTACCTTTTTTATTGGAATATAATTGACATATAATATCATATTAGTTTCAAGGTACAACACAGTGATTTGTCACTTATATACATGTTATGAAATGTTCACTACGCTAAGTGTAATTACCGTCTGTCATCATGAAAAGTTTTATAATATTATTGACTATATTCCCTATGCTGTATATTACATCCCCATAACTTATTTATCTTATAAGTGGAAGTTTGGGCCTCTTAAACTTATTCACTAATTTCATCCATCCTTCCACCCTCCATCCTTCTGGAGACCACCAGTTTGATCTTTGTATTTATGAGTCTGTTTCTATTTTGTCTTATTTGTTCATTTTTTTTAAGTTCCACATTTATGAGTGAAATAATATAGTAGTTGCCTTTCTCTTTCTGACTTATTTCACTTAGCGTAATACCCTTTAGGTCCATTCATGTTGTTGCAAATGGCAAGATTTCATTCCTTTTTTTTTTTTTTGCCATATTTTCTTTTTCTTTCTTTTTTTTTTTTTTTGTTACTTAAATTTTTTTTCCAGTGTTCCAAGATTCATTCCCCATCCCCCACACCCAGTGCTCCACGCAATAGGTGCCCCCAGTACCCACCACCAGGCTGTCCCATCCCTCCACTCCCCTCCTTCCAAGTCCCTTAATTTGTTTCTGTGTCCAAAGTCTCTGTTGTTTCGTTTCTCTCCCTGGATTACCCTACTTCCCATTTACTTTCCTTCTCCCACTGTCCTCCAGGTTACCCCTCATGTACCGCAAGTAAGTGAAACCATGTGATACTTGACTCTCTCTACTTAGTTTATTTCACTCAGCATAATCTCTTCCAGTCCAGTCCATGTTGCTACAAAAGTTGGATATTCATCCTTTCTGATGGAGGCATAGTATTCCATTGTATATATGTACCACATCTTCTTTATCCATTCATCTCTTGATGGGCACCTTGGCTCTTTCCACAATTTGGCGATTGTGGTCATTGCTGCGATGAACATTGGGGTGCATATGGCCCTTCTTTTCACTACATCCGTATCTTTGGGGTAAATGCCCAGTAGTGCAATTGCAGGGTCATAGGGTAGCTCTATTTTTAATTTTTTAAGGAATCTCCACACTGTTTTCCAAAGTGGCTGCACCAGTTTACATTCCCACCAACAGTGTAAGAGGGTTCCCCTTTTAAAGAAACATGTACAGCCTCAGTCCTGGCTTCACCTTAGAGCTGATTGATGGCTGGAAATAGAAGACTCTGCCTTCTATCTTAAAAGACCATGATTAATTTCATTCATCCTAGGTGTAGGTATCCAGAGTAGGCTGGAGAAAAGGAGGGTTTAAGTAGGGTTGCACCCCTTTTCCTCTGATTCTAGCTGGAGCCCTAAACTCTCCATCCTTGTTTTCCCTCCCCTTGTCCTCCACAGCCCTGCCCTTCCTCGTGGTTTCTTTACGGCCCCCAAGATAGAGAGGAAAAGTCTCTGAAGATGTGAGCAAAGCCCTTATATTTTAATGATTCAGTCAAAAGTATCCTGCCAAGGCTCTAAAATAATAACAGAGCATATAGGGAATGACCCATGATGTTCCATAAAATTTTATAAATACAAAGATGCAGCTGATACAAATGAGAGAATATTTCTGGTTGATGAAGTCAAAATGCACGAGACCACAGCATCTAGGAGTCAGAATCTACTCCCAGAAGATACTTCCAGTAATTTCTATGTTTGTTGAAAATTTGAGCCAAGAAATTGTAACAAGGGCGTATCAAGGCATCCTTTTCCCCCATTGAAGGAACGCCACATACCCGGGTTATCAGAGATAGAGCAACTGAAAAAATCCAGTGAGCTAGCTACTCGAGCTATCATTTTGCGTGCTTTCCAAATAATTGGATGCAGAAGAGGAAGCTGCATACACACAGGAAGAGTGAGGAAGTAACTGTCAGGTCAGTTGACTGGGCCATATAAAAGCCACGTGCACCTAAAGTACCTAAAAGTACAAAATCAGTTGGAGGTTGAACATCACAAATGTAGTGGTTTAAAAAACCACACATTTAGTGCCTCACAGTTTTTGTGATTCGGGAGTCCTGGCGCAGTGAGCCCGTGTCCTCTGTAGAGGCGTACAGGGCAGGCAGGCCCGGGAGGGGGGAAGGACCCTGCGTGCTCCCTGTGTTCCCTAGCAGATTCCATTTCCCTGTGCCTGCGGCCCGTGTGACAGCTTGCTTCTTCAAAGCCCACAAGTCGGCCAGCAAGACAATGTCTATGGCAGCACGATCCCACCACCTTTGCTATTTTCTGTTGGTTAGCAGTGAATCACAAGTACTGCTCACACTTGTTTTCTCCTCCACAGTGATTTGGGAAGTGGGATCAGACTCACATTTCTCTTCCTAGGTGGTCAGTTTGGGGGCCGGTCATGTGGCAAGGGCCAGTGACTCACTGATACAGACCCATGCTTCCCTCGTGTGGGGTGAAGTTGTGGCTGGGAAGCAGCCTGTGCCCGGGATTAAATTTTGCAGCCCAGTCTTGTGTCCGGGCAGAAACTGTGACTGGTTGCTGACCAATGGAATGTGGGGGGAAATGACGTATGTCACTTCTAAGCCAGGACGGAGAAAACCTCCAGAAGATCCTCCCCTCTCTCCTCCCCACTTTTCCACTGGATACTGATATATTCAGAGAATCTTTGGGAGCCTAGTTTGAAAACAACAGTCTCTGTCATATCCTCTCCCTAACTGTGTAGAACATAGCTCCCCTCCATCACTGATTAGATCTTAGGCTGAACAAGAAATAAGTTTGTGTTATGTTAAGCCACAGATTACTGGATTTATCGGTTCTAACAGCTATATAGGTACATAATACACATCTTGAATATACATCATAAATACACCTTGAAAAGGAATCAGTAGAATTTTTAAAAATACATATACTTCCTCTAACACAGTGCTTCTCAAACTTTAATATATAAAATTGATCAGGGGTCCTGTTAAAAGGTTGGTTCTCATTTGGTAAGTCTAGAGGAGGGTCTGACTTGCTACCTTTCTGAACAAGCTCTGACATGATGCCGAGATTGGAACACACTAGGAGTAATAAGACTCCAACACAATGGTTCTCAAACTTCACTGGGTTATCAGAATGCCCTGAAGGGCTTGTTACAATATGGATTACTGGGTCCCTTCCCACAGTTCTGGGGTCAGGCCCAAGAATTTCTATTTCTAATAAGTCCCCAGACAATGCTGATGCTGTTGATTCAGGGACCACATTGAGAACCACTGGGCTGAGCAATTCTGGTCCACACCCTTTCCTGGCTTCTGTGAAACTCATCAGTCCTCATGTCAGTGTGTCATGTATCACAAGTGTTTTGGATAAGAAAAGAACCCTCATGGACCTTCAGGTAGTTGTAATCACCAGGAGTACTTTTTAAAAAAAAAAAAATTATTTGTTTGGTTTGATTTGTTTTTTAAAATCCTGATATCCAAGGCCCAGTCCAGACTAACTTAATCTGAATTTTGGAGAGGAGGGCAAGTATTGGGCATTAATGTGTTTTTTTGTTTTTGTTTTTGTTTTTTAAAGCAGTTCATGGGATTCTATGAACAAGCAAGGTTTAGAACCATTGCCTTAAAGAAATGCCAAGGGTTAGCAATCTGAGAGACAAGGCTCTTGCTATTCCTTAAGCTGTTAACTATTGATATGAAGACCAGCCTTATCTAATTCTCTAACTAGTGGGAGAGAGCTCAACTTCTTGAACATATGGTTTATATCAACACTATTTTATTAGGTAACTCTCTCTCTCTGACTTTGACAAGAGGTTAAGTGAGTTTGAATTAATGCAAAAGAAACTCAAGGGAGGTTCTCTAATTTAAAAAAATGCAGGTGAAAACTAATAATAACAGGAGAGGAAGGGAGGAAGGAGGAAAGAAAGTAAGGAAGGGAGGAAGGGATGGTTGGTTGGTTGGTTGGTTGGTTGGAGACACACAGAGAGAGAACAGAAGAGAAAAGAAGGGAAGACAGGAGAAATGAAGAGAAAGATGCATGCAGCAGTTTTCCTGAGGAAATGGAAATTATTCTGCTCCAAGTCAAGAGTTATTTCCCGATTCCATCAGAAATCATTTAGCAGTTATGCACGTTGGTGGATAGAGCTGGACCCCGCAGTGCTTTACTATTAACAAAACCAAGCCAAGAAAGATACAGCAGTAGATTCCTTTGGAACTACACCAAGGGGGATGTTTTCACCAAAGACAATGACTCAGGGTGATTAAAGTGCATTAACGTCTCATTATCAACTGCAGAAACCACTTACATCCTCCTAGGATACACTAGGTACAAAAATTATGCAGTCTTGTAGAAAGACATCATCTTTTGAGAAGCTCAAACATTCTTCCTCACTGAGAGTTTAATGGATAATGGGTGTGATTGGTCACACCCCATCCTTGAAGGTCACTAGTTGTGTACTCTTCTGGGTAAAGTGGGGGGCAGTATTCCTATCATCATCTCAATGCCTTACCTTGACCACTATGCCTGATAAGACCTCACATTCCCAGGAGTATCCCATGTGGCCAGTACATGTGGCCAGTACTAGTCACTTGGTGGCCCTTTCCAATGGAGTTTAATGAAATAACAAGGAGGTAGAGACAAGATAGCACTGTGGCCAAGACCACGGGCATTGAGTTTATTCCCACCAGGCTTTCAGTTGCAATTACATGACTGATCATCTGTGAGACCTGTAGGCAGCTTCCTTGACCAAATTTCTACCTCTCCTCATGCCTATAGCCCCAGCAGCTAGACATTAGGTTGCAAATTACTTGGATGAAAATTAAGAGATGTTTCATCTTTTAAAATACCTGGATATACCTAGATAAAGAACTGTTCCCTGGGAGAAGTTATTGGCAAATAACTCCCACAAGTTATGCTTTAAATATATAATATACTACCACAATAATAGTATAAACAAAATATTGAGAAAGCATAAAAAAGGGGAAACTGGGAAGACAGTAGAGTTGGGACTCCTAGTGGCCCTTGGACCAGCAGCATCAGCATTACCTGGGTACTTGTTAAAATGCAATTGCACTCCAGATTTACTGAATCTTGAACTCTAGGATGTGGCCTCTGAATTTGTTTTACCAATCCCTCCATAGGATTCTGATGTACCCAAATATAAATATGATTGCCCTAACCCAATGAACATGAGGAGAGAACTTATGGCAGGGGGTGGATATGCAAAGAGTGATGAGGATTATTGCTGCGTCCTTGGGGATGTCAGTGCCCACTCCAGAGTAACAGTCCACCAATGGGAAGGACCAGGATCAAATTGTGGATTTGAGGGGAAGAGAGCTGGAGAAAGTGGGGGTTGGGGAGTTAAGCATGAAAAATGTGAATCCAGGTGGGAGTGAGTCAAGGTCAGGAGCTGGGTATGTGCAAATGCATGGGCCAAACCATACAGGTAAAATATCAAGAACCCAAGGTCTAGAGATTACTGGAAACTAAGACGGGCTGGGCATGCTAAACAGCCAACACAGGATGCACAATGTTGTAAGGACTGGTTTGTTATCTAAAATCTTACTGATCCAGGACCCAGAGAAGAGAATGTGCCATGGGGTCTCTTCCTCATACAGACACAACTCAAAGGGAAATAAAAAGATCAGAAGGCTGAGCACTGAGACCTCCAGCAAATGAGTGTTTATTGCACACCAAGGCTTAGAAGTTGACCTTTCAAAATTAAATTAAAAATCTTCCTGAAAATTGAAGAAGGATATCCATTGGGGGATAACTGAGCTCCCTGTGTCCTGCATGTTCAGACCTTCTCCTCTGAGAGATGGAGCCTGACCTGAGGTTCTCCCTATGCCCAGAGCCTTTTTTGTCCACCAGCCTCACATCTCAGCAAAATAGCCATCTGGTTCACTGCTCACCGGTTCCTGGTTCACCATGGCTTCTTGATCCCTCTCTTTCTGGGTTTAATTTCCTTCTGACCTACTTTAGAATATCACATTCAGCAACATTCTGTGAATGGGCACCACCCAGTCTTTGCCTAAATGGATTTCTAAAAGTGCACTTTCTTCCCCACTCAGTTCTATGAAGATATTCCTGTTATCTTTTTGTATTCATTTTACTGATGAGATATCCTTTCTACATACAAATGTTCCTTCCTAGCTCCTTCTTTACTTCATATTTAGCGTTTTGAAATTTTTTTAAGATAAGTCTTTGTGTGGATGTATTTTTATTTATCCTGCTTGGTACTCATTGTGGTTCTTAAGGTTCATTTTGTCATCTGCTTTGATAAATTTTCACTCATTATTGATTCAATTAAATGTGCTCTGATCACTATTATCTTTATTTTCTGTTTCTGATTCTTCTCATTTTATGCTTCAGCTTCTACATCATCATTCTGGGTTTTTTTTTTTTTTCCTCTCTATCCTGCATTTGGATTTCTTGTTTGTTTGGGTCTCGTTTTGTTTTTAAGATTTATTTATTTACTTATTTATTTGAGAGAGAGTAAGACCTGGAAGGAAGTGGGCAGAGGGAGAGGGAATCTCAAGCTGTCTCCCCATTGAGCACAGAGCCCAGTGCAGGGCTCATCTCACGACCCTGAGATCATGATCTGAGCCAAATAGCAAGAGTTGGAAGCTCAACTGACTAAGCTACCTAGGTGTCCCTCCACACTGCATTTTGAATAATTGACAAAATATGTCTTTTTCTTCATTAATGCTTTATCTAAGTTTAATCCAGATGTTTAACACATCAAATTAGGTTTGTATGATTTCAAAGACTATACTTTTTGTTTCTAGAAATTCTATTTGGATCTTTTTCAAATATGCCTCTTCTAGTTCACAATGGGTTCTTTTCCCTATGGCTTCTGTGCTATTTTAATTATTTAAAACACCCTTATTTAAAGTCTCTTTGGATTTTTGCCCTATCTTGATATTTTAGGATCCATCATTTCCCCATGTGATTTATAATTTTTATTGTGAGCTTACCTTACCAGGTTTTATTCCCTGCCGGGGAGCTGGGAATCGTGGCAGTCTTGTTATGGAGAATTTTGCATTTGTTTTTTGCTAGCGTTCTAGGAATTTCTCTGGTTCAGGATCTGTTTTACATTAATTTATAGCCCAGAGGAAAGTCCTGTAGTGAAAATGCATGTACTGAAAATCACAGTCCACACCCACAGCTTGTGCAGGCAAGCCTAGTTTTTAAATCTCTCATAGAAGACTTTTTATCCACCCATAGCCCAAGGCAGGTCACTTCCCTGTGCTAGTAGGAAGAATCCTTCCAGTGCTATCACTTAAGGGTTCTGACTTTATGTAAGTTCAAGTTCTCTACCTCACACAGGCCTAGGGCCACATCCCTTGGCCTTATTGGGGTGTTCAAATCCAATTCCTTAGCCCTTAAAGACCCCATCCAATCTGATATCCCTCTTAACATTGATGACATCAGTTCATGAGATTTGTGTTCTGGCTTTAATTTCCCTTTCCATTTGTGACACCGAGGGGATTCTTTCCTTCTTTCCTTCCTTCTTTCCTTCCTTCCTTCCTTTCTTCCTTCCTTCCTTCCTCTTTCTTCCCTTCCTCCCTCTTTCTTTTCTTTCTTCTTTCCTTCCCCCTCCCTCCCTCTCTCTTTCTTTCTCTCTCTCTTTCTTCTCTCTCTCTCTCTCTTCCTTTCTCCATTCCTTTCTTTCCCCTTTTCTTTCCTTCAAAGCTCAGTTATATATTTAACAGTTTAGCTAAGTCTGACACCATGGGGGAAATGAGAGGTAAGGGACATTCAACAATCTCCCTTAAATAACACTGGCTTCTTTGACACTCTTAAGTATTCTGCAACTACCTGAGATCAATCTTTTGGCAACAGTGATTTGAAGCAATTCTATCCTAGGTCTTTGTTTCACTCTGACCAGTCTAAAATGATGCCTTGTGTTTCATCGTGTCCTCATTGTTCACCACATGCCCTGCGTTCATTCTTCTAAATGCTGTGCTGATAACAGAAAGAGGGGGATCAAGAGAATAGGCGGCTTCTACAGCAAGCACCCGGCTATGTAGCAAAGGCAAATGCTTCTCAAAGAAACAGCACCTCATCTCAACCAAGAATGGTCACGACAGACCTGGCAGGTGCCATGGAACATTTTGTTTCCTATTGTCTCTCTTTGCTATTTTCTTGTCTCTAACCACTACTACAGTCTGGACTGGCAGATCTCAAAAGTAACTATTCTAATATTATAAAACTTCCAAGTACACCTGATTGAAGAACTCGATTCCTATTTGTGTACCTCAGGACAGAGTAGGTTAAGCTGTCCTACTAGAAACCCAAAAGTCAGTGGCCTAAAACAATAAGGTTTCTTTCCTTCTCATCCACATGACTTTCATCGTGGTGACATATATCAAGTTCCATAGTCCAAAGTGAGTCCCATGGCCACACCTCACCTCAAGAGCGCAGGTACTAATCCTACCACATGCTAGAGAGGAGGACTGGAAATATTTGGAAAACAGAACTTAGGTTATCACAGCACTCTATCCTGTAACAACTTTCTTTGCTTAAGGACAGAAATCCTTTGAGGGATGCTCTTATGATCACTGCAGAGAAGCCACTAGGCCGTGCTGACTCTGTGGAGAGGGAGCTGCCCAGGAAGAACACCATGGCAGCCCTTGGCGATTTATGACATTTTGATCTGCTCTGACCAACTGGGGGCTGGAAAGGGCATATGCTGTGTATTATATACCTTCCATATGTAGAAACTGTTGTAGCTTATTTGAATCAGAGACCTTCCACAAGGCTGGACTTTTCTTTTTTCTTAGACTAACTTTTCACATAAAACAGTGATATTTCCTTCTTAGAACTATAAAGTCATAGGATTTTATGGTTTATGAGTCACTTTAGTTGGATATTCTGAGAAGGAATAGCACTGTCCTTATATATGCTCAAACTAAGATTAAGAGTTAAAAATGAGTTTTCCTCAGTTTTGTGCATCTATCTCAATAAACCTTGTAGCTTTATTGTGAAAGGGACAGATGCAATATATATAAAATGTAAGCATGATGTGAGTTCTCAGCAGATATTCATTCCCTTTCCAGTTCAGAGATATGGTAGATCAGTGAGGGATAGATGGGCTGGGGACTTCTTTACAAACGAGATGAGTCTTGAGCTAAAGGCATTTCACTGGGTATAATACATTGACCTAAAATCAGCAACAGCAACAACAAAAAAACAAAATATACCCAGTGTTTAAAAGGGCACTACTTCTTCTAAAATAAAAAGATTAAAAAATAGTATTACTGTGTGTAAGTTTCCTTACAAATATTAACTCACTGAAGCCACAAGATGACTGTATGAGATAGGTGCCATTGCTGTCATGATTTTACTTGTGGTGATGGTGGGGCTCAGAGAGGTTAAGCTATTGGCCTAAGGTCACACAGGGATGGACTGGGATTGGAACCAATCAGTCTGGCTCCAAAATCCATGCCCTTAGCTAACAGAGTTTCCTAATGCAGCAAACAAAGTCTATTTGGATCTACAACTACACGTGAGGAATTTGTCATTTCTACGACTCAGGAGCAGTAAGTGGTGTGTGGCACCCCCAGCAAAGCTGGGATGTGGCATACCCCTCCTCCTCGCCATCACCTGCCCACCCTGTAGAAGGTGTGGTGCAGACACACTGTGATCTCAGTGGTTGATGAACCGGAAAGCAGCAGTGTGGTTTTAAAACCCATATGTCACTTTTCTTTTAACATCTGAATTTCCACGAGTTCTTATCTACAGATGGCTATGAAATTTATAGACTTTTTTAGTACCTATGAAGTATTTTATGCAATCTTTAATTCCTTGCATCACAATCGAATCAAATCTACTGCAATCCTATTTATTGGTTTTGTACACTGTAACAACTGGGCTGGAATTTTAATTTATTTCACTATTTAGATATCCTCAGTCTTCCTTTTAACTCTACAAATGCTACAGAGACAACTTGTAGATCTAATTTCAATGAACTGCCCAAGTAAAGGTAATATTAAAATAATTAATAATTATCTAGAGATTGGCCAGATAATTCTGTGTCCAATTCTCTGTTAAGTCTTTGTCAAAGGCAAAGAGTCCTTCGTTCATTTCCTTGTGCACTTGGTTTCATTTCTGAAATCATTTCTAGATGATTCTAGATAGATTATTTTGTGGAGTGATTGGGAAAGTAAACATCTAAACAGTAACTTCTCAGAACCACGTAAAAAGCAAGAGATATTGACTGAGTTCAACTTCCCAGGTCAAGAGGCCTTCTAGTGAGATTTTCTACCAAAGGAGATTACTGAATAAGTAGTCTGTGATGCTCCTTTATTTGCATAAGCACTTCACCCCAATACAGGTGACTCTTCCAAAAGAAAGTAAAAGTGAAAGAAATATATGGGAAGAGAGCTAGAGTGTATCTACCACTGTCTAAAAAGGAAATGTAAAATAGATAAAACACAGCCAGCCCCACCAAAAACAAAACTCAAAAAGCTCCTCCTTAATCGACATGCAACCAATTAATTTTAATTAGACCACAAGCCCCTCCTGCTTACCACCCAGTGGTTGAGGGGTTAATGGAATGAGGGAGGGCTACCAGGATAGCTGATGAGTGATTCTTGCATGAATGCTAATTCCTGAGTGGGAGTGAGATGTGCTACCTCCCGCCCATCTCAGGGTACTTCAGGCTCAACTGGATATAAAAATTAGATGGTGTTCTTTCTGCTTCATACATCCCCAGGCCGTTTGGCTCTGGGGCAAACACATTTGAATAGACAAAAATACAGGCTATGTTAGGGTAACTTAACTGAATTGCCCTTCTACCCGATTTTTTCTTATTCATTTATTCATTTATTCATTTATTTATTTGACAAGGTAGGAGGACTTCAAAGAGTTCAATTCCCACAACACCCCTTCTTTCAAGAAGAAGCATTTCTACCCTGAAATCTTGTTTCATCATTGATCAGTATAAGCATAGTCAGCATCATCTCCACTGATACGAATCTCAAAATGACAAGGGGGCTGCTGGGCTGGGAATTTAAGAAGGCTTCATTCAAAGGGGCAACAATCCAGGCTTATTCAACATACCTCCCCATTCTTCTCTTCCAGCTTCTGGGAATCACCATTGCTTCACAGGCCTAATGCCAAGCTATAAAGTTATAATCTCATGTAAAGCCTATGAAAAGTGTTTGCGTAAGAGCCACCTGCCCCTCTCGGGGTTGTGGGGAGCTACCGTACTCATTTAGGGACAGCTTGATCTGCTGCCAAATTGAAGATTTCACTGGCTGATCCTTGTTCAAAAGTAAACACGGGGTTTTCAGAGGGAGGGGGAGATGAATGCTGGAAGATTAAAAACCGGGAGAAATGGAGGCATATAAAAGAAAAAACAAAAACAAAAACCAAAAACAACGGGCCCTTAGAACTGGAACTTCAGTGCTCCTGTCTTTTCTTTCCTATAGGCAGGATGAGTAAAGAAACAAATCTCCCATTTTATCAAATCACAACACAACTCAATGGAAAATAAAAGAATTTACCAGCCCTGCTCCCAGGACTTTGTAGGAGAGAACACTAATGGATTGGCTTTACCGACTTCACTAGAATCAGATTAAAGAGATGAAAGAAATAACAGGGGGACAGACTACCAAAACAACAACAAAATTCTTTTCTTCAACTGTGATGAAATTGACTCTTATGCAAAAATGTATTTGATAAGAGTTATGATGCTTCAGGGCATGTGAACAACTGCTGAAATACGTAAGAGAAAGGGAGAAATTGCGGATTTCTCCCACAAAGAGAATACTACTCTAAGAGCTACATAACTAAATTTAGATACATATTAAGATTATAATTTTCAATTTTAAAAAGACCATTTTTTTAAAAAGTAATCTATGCATGATTTGTAAAACCTACATGAGGCTTCTGTACTTTGAATGTTGTCTTATATTAGAAGAGTTTGTTCATTTTTTTTTACTCTGGGGTATGTGTGTATATGTGTGTGCCGTGCACACACATACACACTTTAATGAATACTTTCTGTGTACAAAAATGAAATTGTTTTTGCATAAAAGTGCATACAGTTTCAATAAAATTACCAGCCTAATGAAATCCATTTACTAAAAAAAAAATTTTTTTTTTTTGAAATTGACTTTAATGTTCTTCCTTCCCTGCAACTTTTAAAACTTTACTCTTAAATAAACTAGTACTGACACCTCAAAACAAAGAAAAACCAATGAGTGTTTTGATTGCATACCTATTTTGCTCCCTCTGGTTCTGGCAGGTGGTCTAAAAGTCTAAAAAAAATCTGTTATGCACGCAAATGAGTTTTTGCAGGAGTGTAGGGATTTGGGCCAGAGAAAACATGACAAATAAAAAACAAGAGTTTTTCTACGGTGCCCACAGAGTGGGGATTTTTGGTACTGGAAGGTGGCCAAGGAGTGCATCCAGGAAATTGGAAGGGGGTTGTCTATTGACTCCTGCAAAGACATAACCTCTGGATGCCTGGAGGATTTGGATCTATTCAGTAATTGGTTTTGAAGACAGAGGGGAATGAATCCTTGACACCTCAGTTTATTGTAGTGATTCTCAATGGGGAGAATAACAACATGATGCTTGCAAAACTGCACAACTCATCCCAGAGATTCTAATAGTCTCTATTCAGGAGAACATGTACCCCAACAGCAAAATCCCCAGGAACTTTGTCAGGTGGAATCAGAATCATATACTCTTGCGGTTAAGAAGGAGTCAAGGAATAACAGAACCCAGGCCTTTGCGAAAGGCATTGCCATGAGGTTCTAGTAAAGGTTATCATTTTTTTTTTTTTTAAATCAGTGTGCACAGGCACATTCGGCAGAGCTCTCTATGACCCTTGGCCTTTTGCTTCCACTATTTCTTTGCTGTCAGTGGTTACCTTGTTCTCCTTCTTTACTCCTCTGAGGTCTCCATTTTACTGCATTTACTGTACTGTCCAAAGTCTAACCCTCTTTCAAAACTAGGCTCACAGATCACCCTCCCTGACTCTTCAAGTCTGAGTGAAAGTCTTCTCCTTCCTGTTCTCCCGGAAACCCAGGTTCCTGCCTATGTAAGTTAGTACCTCCTATAATCGATTTGTTTATTTACTTGCTTATGTTCTCATTATATGTTGAGTTTTGTAAGGTCAGGGAGCAAGTTTCATTTGCCTTTGAAATCCTCATCCTAGTAGGGTCCGGTGCAAAATAAAATCTTCTAAGTGTTTGTGGAAATAAACTAAGTTGAAATTCTAAACCAAGTATTTTATTCAACATGACAATTTTAAAAGACACAGCAAAGGAGAGGGAGGAGAGGGAAGAACTTGAATTATTCAAAGATCTTAAGTAATGGCATCTAGGAGATATAACTATAAGCTATAAATTATTGTCAAAGCTATACTTAAAAATGCAGTTCAGGTGGCTACCAAACAGAATGTTCAGGTGAACATTAGAGGAAGTCTAAATAGACACTTACTGAATTGGATATTTTGTCTTTGGATACATTTGATGTGGCATGACTTCCATTGTTTTAACAGGTGCACTTTCTGCTATCCCTTGCGTCACCAAAGCCACAACAACCTACAACGTGGGAAGAGTTCCGGACTCTCTGTGATCCTCTGTCTTTCCATATTTTTCCTGATTACACCAAGCCTCAATGGCATGGCTCACCCCACTCTTAATTTTGTTTGGTAAGATGTATTAGGTGAGTCTAGAAGACAGAAAAGAAGAAACACTGAGCACCTGTGCTTCTTCACATGTGCTGCTGGAAATTTCCAAAGAATTCTACATATAACAACAAATGTATGCCTTGTGATGACTGTTCAAGATCAGTTTTTGCATCACTGGGTAAGGAAACCGAACCTCATGAAGGTGAAGTTTTTCTCCTAGGACTCCACAAGAGGTGGAGGGCAGAGACAGAATTGGAGGCCTATCTGACACCATAATTCATGTATAATTCCTGTGCCCCATGGCCCCTAGTCCTACCTGTGGACTGGTTCAGGGAGACTAACGTCCACCACAAAGGGCTGACACAGGGATCCCGTGCTATTGATATGACACATAACAGAAATATTTAGTTGCACTCACAAAAGGAGTTGTATGTTGGAGTGGACATTTCATTAATCTGAAGCAATAAATCTGGAAAATTGCACATATAAATTCATTCACTCAACAAAATATTTATGTCCTTGTCTTCATTGTAGGAGATCAATATCAATATTCCTTGCATCTACATCTACATATTCTTGCATCCTACATCGGGAAAAAGGATTTCATCCCATTCACATTTAATGGAATAACTAAATGAGTGATTTTACTCCTTCCGTGTTATGTTTAATGTGTATTGTGGTTTGTGATCATTTCCTCGTTTCCTGTTCTTAAAATTTTTTTGGCTTAAGTCTCCATTTATTTCTTTTCTCTCTGTTAATAATTTGTAAATTGCTTTTTAATGTGAATAGTTATTATTTTCTCATTCCTATGATAGCAAACTTTTATTGTTCTATTATTATATTTGAGTTTGAGAAGTAATCTTCCAACTTCTCCTCTTTGCACTCCAGCTCAGCAATATCAAATATTCCTTCCAGAGTCATTTTCCTATGTCCCATCCTTACTCCCAACTCTTAGATTTTGTTGGGATAAACCTAGTTCCAGGCTATTGGTTTTGTTTTCTCCCACAACAGAATGCCTCTTCTGTTGCCAAAAAAAAAATCATTATTTAACAAATATATTTTTTTCTGACACGTCTCAGTCATTTATGTTAACTTAGATTGTATGATTTGCTGTTTAACAAAAATTTCACTTTTCTCCATTTTTGCTTTGTCATCATGAATTAATCATTGATTATTTAAAATATTTTTGTGAATTTTCCCCTAGGTAAATGGCATCTTCATTTAATTTCTCTCCTTTTGTTCTCCTTTCGTTCACTGTTATTTCTGATCTTTGGGTTTCCAGAATTATAGATGAGAACTCTCATACTACTGTAATCCCTTACTCTATGTAAGTGAATTATTCTTTCTGGGTAGAAACTTACAATACATTCTCTTTATCCTGGAGGTGTGTCTTTTATTTAATTCTGCCTAAGACTGTCAGCTCCAGTTAATCTCCTCATTCAAGTTCTGCTGAACTCAGAGACATTTCCTTCTGCGGTCTAGGTAAGTATCCCCCTTCCCGCCTCTGGTACTCCCACTGATCTTACGTTGGTCCCAAACTTGCCCTCTCCACCTCCTGTTCTCCTCTTCTGGTTTCTTATCCTTGCCTGTTTATGGGATGAGTTGATCTTCCACTCCCAACTTATGTTTCCAACAGGATCTATCATCTTCCTCCTCCTCTTCCACTTCTTTTTCTTTTAGATTTATTTATTTATTTGGGGGGAACAGAAGGAACAGAGAGAGCGTATCAAGCAGACTCCCCACTGAGCCCAGAGCCCCACACAGGGATCGATCTTACCATGACCCTGAGATCATGACCTGAGTCAAAACCAAGAGTCGGACACTTTGACTTAGCCACCTAGGCACCCTCAACAGTGTCTATCTTCTTTTTCAGATCTTCTATTGGATTTTTTAAGTCATGGACCATATTTCCTAAATTCAAAACAAAAGTGTTTTGTGTGTGTGTGTGTGCTCCAGCTTTACTCACTTGAGAGCTCTAGTGTTTTTTTACGGAAGATCTTAACTGACATTTTTTATTGTCTCTACCTTAAAGAGGGCTGCTTGTTCCAGGCAATCAGATTGGCTCCCTTTAAGATAGCTAGTGCCTTTGAGTTGTAACCTGTCTTTGCCTCAGTAAAAGTTTGGGGGAGTCCCGTTAAACTGTAAGGTTTTTTTGAACAATGGAAAGTCAGAAAATGGCAACATTCCCTCTCTGCTGAGGCTTTCTGCTCCTGGACCCCCCCAGCAACATGTAGAAGCTCTCTCCAAAAATCAGGAACTGGGAGCAACTACACAGCAGTTACACACATGTAACTTCCCTACTCATGTCCTCCAGGGCTAGCAGGGTGAGGCAAGCCTTCCTGAGATGATAGAAAATTGGCTGGTGCAACATTTGCTGAAGAAAATGTTGAAGAAATGCTGAAGAAATGTCAGCTGAGCAGTCTGGCAGATACAGAATTCTAGACTTCGCCTCAATCCTCAGGGACAAAGAAGATTTCCTCTCTACAATGGCACCCTGACTCTTTCCCAAATAGAACCAAATCCTGGACCTGCTCTTTCTTTATAAGTGAAACCTAAGATCCCTCCAGGTCTACCAGCTCTCCCCCTCATTGATGCCTCAGGCTTACAGACCAAGACAGGAAGGAATGAGAGCCAGGGCCATATGCTGTGATTGCTGTCTTCCCAGAATTTCCTCAGAACATATTTACTGAGCATTCATTATGTGCTGTCAGTAGGACATTTGAAATGGAACCATCAGAGGCATTCATAGCTTAATCTGAACATGATATTCAATGTCTGTTTGTTTTTAAAGGTTGTTAAAACTAGGTGGCTCAGAGAGTTAAGCCTCTGCCTTCAGCTCAGGTCACGATCTCAGGGTTCTGAGATCGAGCCCCACATCAGGCTCTCTGCTCAACAGGGAGCCTGCTTCCTCCTCTCTCTGTTTGCCTCTCTACCTATTTGTGATCTCTCTCTCTCTGTCAAATACATAAATAAAACCTTTTAAAAAATACTACAGTTAAAAGAACTGAATGGTTCACAGGAGGAGCAAAGCTACAAACATTTTTGTTTTATGATGCACAAATTGTTCAAAACTTGATTGATATTATGCATTTATGGGGTCCAAAATCACTGAGGACATTTAGAATGACTTTTTCTGCTTAAGAGGGCTTCAGAGCTAACAAAGCAAAGTACCTCCCAGGTTCCCAAAGAGAACTCATGATATAATACCTATTATTACCATTCCCTAACTCTGATGAGTCCACAGTCCAGCTTAGGTTAAATGACTAGCCAGAAACAAAATAAATAAACAGTGGAACTGAAATCTGCCAAAAGCAAACTCCAATATACCATGAAAACTCCTACCACAGGAGCCCCAATAACACTGGATAGTGACAGCATAGCAAAATGCTAGCTTTAATCTCCTAAAGCAATGGTTCAGTTTCTATGGTGTAACAAATTGATAAATATACGTTAGCAGAGTATGCATTAACTTTCTAGTCCAGAGACAGATTTACAAGCAGATTCTTTTTCCTTTGAGTAACTGTGACTGTACGCAAAGTTAGACAATGGAAGTGCAGAAAACCACAAGCTTTAATGTCACCTTCCGGTTCCTAAGATCTAGTAGGGAAGAATGGGGAGGGATCACTACCATGGAAGGAAAATGGGAATTACCACCACTTGTCTTTCTGCAGGATGGTATACTTAAAGATGGCAGAAAATCATGTAGCATTTCTCTGGAATTTTATGTGTCCTAACATTAGATTTTTTTCTCTCCCAGCAGGAGAGGAACAATGCTCTCATCAACAGGCGTCAGCCACACAGTATTAGCATATGGACTGGGTAAGGGTCCCATTAATATTAGATCCTGTCTAGGTATAGAGCCAGTTGGCTAGTGTTGACACCTACCAGGGGTTGCCCAGCATTCAACAGTGCAACTGCCAAGACATGAGTAATTCAGCCATCCTTGAGGTATGCACAACCAAGTATGAACAGCTAACCTAACAATACGCGTAGCCAGTTCGTCTTAAAGATGGCTTCATAAGCAAATTATATCTAAGTCCATTAAGTGTACCCAATTAAAGGACAGTCCTATTAACTAGGTCATACTGCTATTTAATTGAGGGTCCTGGTCCCCAAAAGACTTTTGTTTGAGAGAGCTAATTTATGTATTGAGTATACATAAATACACACCCAGCCTGAGGTTCTGCTCTTACAGGGGTGTCCCAGTTACTGCATGGACTCTTGCCTTCCTTACTCCCTCGGCTTCCTCATTTCCCAGGTACTTGCTTTCTTATTTGAACACTTCGTCTCTAGAAGCATATTATTATTTTCACAATTCCAGGTACCAAATTTATAGTAGACTATTTCTAATTCTAATTTCAAGTAAGTCTTTTTAGAAAATTCATGCTCATGCTATAAATTGCCTTAGTTTTTTCAAAAGAAAAAGTCCTTGCACACACCCTGTTTTACCCAAGTCTCTCATTTCTGAGGGAGCTTCTCTTAAACACTCACCACGCACAGGTACAGGATCCTTGAGGGCCAGCAGGTTGAGACTAGGTGAGGTGGGTTAACTCATTGCTCCTCTAATTATATCTAAGCCAACCGTTGCTTTCACCTGTGATACAAAGGGAGCCTGCAATAAGGAAGAGATTACAGTGGGGGAAATGCAAGTGGTTACTCATATGTTGCTGGTGAGGCAGTTTTCCTACAGACTTAACAAAAGGGCTTCAAATCTACAGAAAAGATAGTCTCTAGGCTGACCAAAT
The DNA here is from genome assembly GCA_004023965.1 of Spilogale gracilis. Taxonomy (NCBI): domain Eukaryota; kingdom Metazoa; phylum Chordata; class Mammalia; order Carnivora; family Mephitidae; genus Spilogale; species Spilogale gracilis. The sequence goes on from PITA01003222.1 coordinate 77,105, forward strand.
TATCTCCTATAAAAGCCGCTATCAGAAATTAAGTGAGAAAAAGAAACTTTTCAAAGTTGTTGGCTCTATATCCTCAAAAGTAAATACCTTATAAGTGCCTTGGGTTTCAGTTCCTTATTCTTTTTAGTATAAAAATAATGTAATTTCTGCAAATTTTTGTCCTTTTTTAATTAAAAAGTCTTTTTTTTTCACTTTAATTCTGGTTTAATTAACAGTGTTATATGGCTTCGGGTGTACAATATCATGGTTCAACACTTCCATACAACACCCACACAGCAAGTGCACTCCTTCAGCCCCATCCCCTATTTCATCATCCCCCCGCCACCTCCCCCCTGCGATCCATCAGTTTGTTCTCTATAGTTAAGAGTCCAGGGGCGCCTGGGTGACTCAGTTGGTTAAGCGACTGCCTTCGGCTCAGGTCATCATCCCGAAGTCCCAGGATCGAGCCCCACATCAGGCTCCCTGCTCGGCAGGAAGCCTACTTCTCCTTCTCTCAGTCCCCCTGCTTGTGTTCCCTCCCTAGATGTGTTTCTTGCTGTCAAATAAATAAAATCTTAAAAAAAAAAAAGAGTTCGTTTCTTGCTTTGCCTCTCTCTCATTTCTCCTATGATCATTCATTCCGTTTCTTAAATTCCACATATGAATGAAATCATATGGAATTTGTCTTTCTCTGAGAGACTTATTTCACTTAGCATTGAACCTTCTAGATCCATTCATGGTGTTGCAAATGGCAAGATTTCCCTCTTTTTTATGGTCGAGTAATATTCCATTATATATATATACTCACATCTTCTTTACTCAATCCTCTATTGATGGATACTCAGATGTGTCCATATCTTGGCTATAGTAAATAATGCTACAATAAACACAGTGCTGCATTTATCTTTTCACATTAGTGTTTTGTATTCCTTGAGTAAGTACCCAGGAGTGGGATTATTAGATCATGTAGTAATTCTATTTTCAATATTTTGAGGAACATCCATATTGTCTTCCACACTGGTTGCACCAGTCTGCATTCCCAACAGCAGTGCACAAGGGTTCCTTTTACTCCACATCCTCGCCAGCTCTGGTTCTTTCTTGTGTTTTTTATTTTAGTCATTCTAACTGGTATAAGGTGATATCTTATTGTGGCTTTGAGTTGCATGTCCCTGATGATAAGTGATGTTGAGCATCTTTTCATGTGTCTGTTTAACCCCTGGGAGGTCTTCTTTAGAGAAATGTGTATTCATGTCTTCTGACCACTTTTTCATTGGATTATTTGTTTTTTAAGTGTGGAGTTTGTGTAAGTTCTTTATAGATTTTGGAGATTAACCCTTTATCGAATATGTCACTCGCAAACATCTTCCAGTTCTGTAGGTTCTCTTCTGGTTTTGTTGATAGTCTCTTTTGCTGTGTAGAAGCTTTTTATTTTGATGTAGGCCAAACAGTTTATTTCTGATTTTGTTTTCTTTTTTGCCACAGGACACATAGCTACAAGAATGTTGCTATGGCCAACGTCAGAGAAATTACCACCTGTGTCCTCTTCTATCTAGGACTTTGATGGTTTCAGGTCTCACATTAGGTCCTTAATCTGTTTTGAGTTTGTTTTTGTGTAGGATGTAAGTCCAGTTTCATTCCTTTGCATGTTGCTATCCAGTTTTCCCAGCACCTGTTGCTGAAGAGACTGTCTTTTTCCCTTTGTATATCCTTAACTCCTTTGTCAAAGATTAGTTGATCATGTAATCGTGGATTTACTTCTAGGCTCTCTATTCTGTTTTACTGATCAATATGTCTATTTTTGTGCAAGACCGTACTGTTCTCATGACTGTAGCTTTGTAGTGTATCTTGAAATCTGGAATTGAGATTCTTCCAGTTTTGTTCTTCTTTTTCAAGATTGTTTTGGCTATTTGGTGTCTTCTGTGATTCCATACAAATTTCAGAACTGTTTGTTCTAGGTCTGTGAAAGATGTTGTCGGTATCGGGAATGCATTGAATATGTAGATTGCTTTGGGTAGAAGAGACACATTAACAATAGTGGCTCTGCTACTCAGTTTCTTATTTAAAAAAAATCCTTTCATGGTTTATTTTACTTGCATACATTATGTTTTTACTTTTCTACATCTTGTTACTTGACCTCTTACGAAAGGTTTTTCTGTTTTTTTTTTTTCTATCAGTTGGTAACAGTGATTTGTAAAATGAGGAGGAAGAGGAAGCCAAATGCTTATGAATGTCTGTACTCATACAGATATATATATATATATATATATATATGCAGATAACATGTGCATCTATATAGAAATAGAAATCTATATATGGTGATCATATAGTCCTAAGTAAATAATAAGAGATTTTGAAGAAGAATTTTTTTATCATACCTATTCCTACACTGATCTAACATTTTATATTTCTCAAAGTCACTTAAAATTTTATCCATTGCAAAAGTGAGGTAGGGCAGATGTTAAACTTAATTTAAAAAGGTGCAGGCAAGGACGGTGATCAAACTCAAAGTCCTAAAGTTAGTGATAAAAATAAAGTAGCATTTGAGTTCCTGTCTCTTTACATCAACCTCCTTGCACAAATAGATTAATATTGAATAAATACATAGTCGTAAATTACTAGAGGCCACATTACCCTTACAGGCAGGGATGACAAAAAGATAAACTGGCAAATAGGAAAAAAGGTTCAGTTATTCTTTGGGGATCTTCCCAGCTCTAGTCACATCTCCAGATCTTTCATTAATTCATTTCCTTTCTATTTTCTAAACTATGGTGGAGAGCCCCCATGCCCAAAGCGACTACCTTTGCTCCGGTCTGAAGGCTTTGTCCTATGCCAGCCTCAGCTCCCTATCTCCATTGAGGCAGCCCCGAGCCCCCAAAGCAAGAACTCTGCCCTACTGCCAAGCTCCCAGGCCTGAGGCACTGTGCACCAAGCTGAGAAAAGCACCTCATATTTGCTGACAGACCAAAGATCCATCTTTCTTTCCCAGATAACACTGTGTGCTTTGGGGTGAGGGTTCGTCTGGAGATAATGCTTCTGCCTTTCAAATTCCCAAAAGTGGATTTTCAGGCAATACAATAAGACAGCCCAGCAAGGCAGCCCAGTATGCCCAATGTCAGGGCGGAACGATTCCTCTGCATCTTAGACTGCCTCACCCTCCCCAGACAGGCAGAGGGGGCTTTGCCTCAATGCACACACCGGGGAAGCTTCTAAGAACATGACCTGTTGGGAATAGGATGCTCCCTCCCTCCCTGCCAGCATTTCCTGGTGAGGTTAGGTCTTTTACAGGTTGTCCCTGTGACCCTCCAGACCCTCTTAGTATGAGTGTCCTAAATAATTATGGATCACATTTCCACTTCTGCAGAGTGCTGCCTTACCTCACCTCCAGCAATCATACAAGATCTCAGAGCACAGAAGCAGCAGGAAGGAAAAGACTTTACGTGTCACTTTCTTGGCACAGAAATCCTTTCTGCACTAATGAGTGTTTTTCAGTATACATATAGAGAAATTAAATGGGAAGTTAATCGAGGCCAATCGTTACAAAAACATGATTGGCATGAACATGGAAACATTTATGTGAGTTACTCATTGAGGGCTTTTTACGTGCCTGACTTATTTACCTGATCCCAGAAGAGCAGGCACATGAAGTTCCTAGTTTTAGACAATATCCCTAAATGTAAGTACACAAATCTTAAGATATGGGTTAGTCTGAAAATCGAATAGACTTAGCACGTATTTTACTTGTGTTGATGGATTCCAAAGCTACCTAATCTAATATATATTTTCACCTGTATCAACTGATTGATCACTTTTTTTTTTAAGAACAGGTGTCTCAGGGGAATATTACCAACCTATGATGCCATTAGCCCCCAGGAAAAGCACAGATCCTACTGCACAAAGTTCCTGGGGCACCTTTTTCCAAAACACAATGGAGGCCAAGGTCAGCCTTGGACTGATCATGGCTGCTCATATACCCTTCATAAAAAAATATTCTGTGCTTTGTCCTAGCTTTGGTGTCTTAACAGTTCTAAAGGTTTAGAGTGGTCTGAATTCTATTCAGGTAACAGGAGGAGGTCAGAAATAAAGGGAGGAAAGATACTGCACATCTTCCCAAAGAGGGATAGGTCATCAGCTCTTTTTCAAGTTCATGAGATATTCTAATCAATTAATTCAAATCACTGAAAACTAGTATGCCTATTGCAGTGTTATCTTGACATTTACTCTTTTTAGACACAACTATTGCTGGCCTATAGAATCAAGAAGACCTGACTTCATGGCTCAACTATTGGATCAACTGATTGGATACAGAACCCTCAAAAGGTCATTTAGCCTCTACGACTCTTAGTTTATTTCTATGTAAAATGAACCTAATAATAAAACATACCTTATAGAGAGAGGATTAAATAGGTATACTTATTACAGTGTCTGGACAAATACAAATGTTAATAATTATTACTAAATAGTTCCATTATCTTAACCCTGCTCAGTTTCTCCATAGGGCTGGGTATTCCATCTTCCTTGGTGGTAGGCACTGTAATCCTTCTCTTAGATTATTTTATGAAAGTGAACATTAACAGGTAAGCTCATATTATCCACAGATTTCAACTAGACTATTCTTCCTTCCTTTTTACCCAGCCCACATTTTGCTTGCATATTATGTTCCAAAATTCTGTCCTTTGGGGTTGAATTTTTCCATGCATGATCTCAGCCAAAAGGTGATTTTTTTTAATAATGTTGAATCAAATTCACTCTGTCTACTTTTGAATTAGAAGCAGATGAAAGTAACTTATTTTATTTTTCTGCCTGAAAGAAACATAGGGTTGTTTTTGTGCCTAGATAATTAACTAATAGCTGAACGTATCCAAATATCTCATCCTCACTCAGGAAGTCTCCTGGCTAATTATGAAAATATTAATTAAGTTAGGGGCAACCGAAAAAAAGTTACTTTTGAACCTGCTCAATGTGAACTAGTATTAAGTTACTACTGTATTTTTGTGGAGTCAGATTTCAGAAACATCTGGGAAAAGATTCCCATCAAATATAACTATGGCTTTCTGATCTTCTTTCTCTGGGGAAAGAGATAGGTATTTTACTGTCAGCATACTTGATCTTTGGAAATTGCTCAAGAGTTAAGTTTTTCCAAAACCATTCAAAAATATGCCCAAACTCTTTCATAGTGTATTGGTTCTGTGTTCTGGAAATTGTCGATTTGACCCTCTAGACCCACTGGCCAATATAACCAGCCTGCTCAGGACCTAGGAGGCTGACCATTCTGGACAGAATCCATTAATTCATTTGTCTTAAGGCTTTTTAGCTGGTTTTAGCCAAAGTGCGGCATAAGTACAAGCTTAGAGGGTGAGAAGAACACTCCCTGGTCTATTTATGTTAAGTTGCCGTAGGCTGGCTGCATTCCTCTACCAAAGGCCCTTGTCCTAATCCTATTTCCATGCGATTATTCTATGTGGTCCCAGATCATCACACCCTCACCTCACTCCATTGCCCCTTTTAGGCCTTGGGGTGGGAATACTTTCCTGATATTAATAGCTCAGCACACCCCTTCTTGGTTTCCTTAAACCTCACTCATGCTGTTAATTTCATCTCTATATTCAACTTCTGAAATTATCCATTTGACTGTGCCATAGCATACTTAGTGTTAAAGCTTGTAAGCCCATTCAGATTTTATTCTCTGTGCCTCACACACCATTCCCTGCTTTACCTGGAGAATACCCATTCACCTTTTGAGACAAGACATCCAGGACAGTTCTGTGGAGTCTTTTCCTTCAGTCCTCCAGACAGGGAGGCATGCTCTTCTCTGGGTGAAAGTTTTGAGCCAGGCAGGCTGGGTTCGGACACTGGCTCCACCGTTCACTGCTTGTATGACATGATACTCCTTTGAGCCTTTTACTCCTTTTACAAATTTCTCCTTTGTAAAAAAAGAGACAATCACAGTGACTTTTCATGGGATCATTGAGAGTTAAATTAGCTAATACTCTTAATGTTCTCAGACACTACCTAGAACCTTTGAATCAATAAACATTACTATTGCAGCCATTGTTATTATTACCCTTAATCTATGGCATTATACTGTCTGCCCTACTCAGTCTCTCTGGCCCTGGATTCGCATGAGTGGGTTTTCAGTTAAGTGTTTACTGAATCTTGGAGACAATAGGTCTTGTAGTGAACATTCTCTTCTCTGGGTGGCTGCCCATTTCTAAGAAGGGAGACACTGAAAGCTGGGTGTGGTATAAAATTCCACTTCACCTTATTTATGGACTTGCTCTTCAAGAAAAATAAAGAAAGTGGGCATTGCAATTATATACACTTTGAATTCTCTGGGAAGTGCTTGCTTTCAGGTTAAAAAGTTGCAACAAACTAAATGACACTGAAGAAAAAAATACCTCCAGGATTTCCAGTACATGATACTGTGCTTTAGAAACACAGAGTTGAAGAAAATCCAGGATATACAACACTCCAAAGTAACCACATAGGGGAGAATTTGAGAGAATGCCTACTAGTTCTTTAGAAGCCAACTTTTCAGGAAAAGAACTGGTAACCTATCCATTGTCTGAAATAAGAAAATCTTGGGGCTCCTGGGTGGCTCAGTTGGTTAAGCGACTGTCTTCGGCTCAGGTCATGATCCTGGAGTCCTGGGATCGAGCCCCGCGTCGGGCTCCCTGCTCGGCGGGAAGCCTGCTTCTCCCTCTCTCACTCCCCCTGCTTGTGTTCCCTTTCTACCTGTGTTTCTCTGTCAAATAAATAAATAAAATCTTAAAAAAAAAGAAAGAAAGAAAATCTGAGAGTCACGTCTACTCCTTAGAGTTTACTGCCGGTCACAATCTGGTCTGCAACAGATGAAACCCATTCATAGGAAACTGATTTGCTGGACAATGTGACAAACTGATTATTGAAGAGAAAATTAAATGTTCAGGTAAGTGAACTATGCCCGTTAGTTGGAACCAAGTGAGATTCTCAAATCTACACTACATACTGTGTTCCATTTCTGGAATATTTACATCCCTACACAGATTTTCTGAGGCTCTTTGTTTCATGTCTAGACACATCTACCACAATAGCTCTGGTTGTCCAGAAATCAAGTCCAGCCCTTCCTATGAAAGGAAAATTTTGTATTAAGAGAGAAAGAATGAATGCAAGTTAATTATAGACTGTTTCCTACCATTCATGAGGTGATTCACTAGGAACTTCATATGTATTATTACATTCATTAATTATAATCACATTAACAATAATCTTATGAGGTTCTTTATTATAACTTTCATTACACAAACGAAGAAACTGAGGCCCAGGGATAAGTAATTTGCTCTGGGCCACACAACTAATAAGATCTACTTTCTTTTTATCACTGCTTGTATTATTTTTATCTGATTTGAAGTTTCCAACCACAGGCAACACCTCCTTTCCTACCCTCAAGGAGCATTTGGAGATGTGTAAAGCATTTCTGTTTTACATACATTTGCCTGAGTGCCTCTGGTTTTTAGTTTGTGGCCAGATATGCCACACATCCTGCAAAGCATGGGACAGTTCTACCCAGAAAAATTCATCTTTTCCAAGCGCTTACACACACCCTTCAGAGAAGCAGGTGGATGATTTATGTCTAGCAAATAAACTATTAATTAAGAAATAGTTCATTTGCGGGGCACCTGGGTGGCTCAGTCATTAAGCATCTGCCTCTGGCTCAGGTCATGATATCAGAGTCCAAGGATCGAGTTCCACATCGTGCTCCCTGCTTGGGGAGAAGCCTGATTCTCCCTCTCCCACTCCCCCTGCTTGTGTTCCCTCTCTAGCTGTGTTTTTCTCTGTCAAATAAATAAATAAAATCTTAAAAAAAAGAAATAGTTCATTAGCCTGAGTGTATTTAATCAAATATATTTATTCCCATTATTAAAAATATCTGAACCCAGACACAATGATCAAATTTAAGTCCATTTCGAAGCACAGATATTTGACCAACTGGACAGCCTCCGCTTACTGGTCTTGGATCACACTTCAATTTTCATTGAGTTGTTTTTAAAGAAAACAAGAGGTTCTTACAAAATCTTTAAATTAGTAATCATTGCTAGAATTATTCCAATGAGCCTGATAACACGTTTCTAACTCTGATAGCAAAACCATCACATTTTAATAAAAATTACTGGTAAATGATCTTGTGTAGAAACTACAGTTTGAGGTTTCAGCAAATACACCAGAACCTGTGCGTCACAAAATGCTGCCCTCCAAAATCATCGCTCTGAAGTTGGCACACGCATTTCAAAAATGTGTCCGTATTATTTCAGATACATTTGCCACTCCTCTCTGCAAATGTTTCCAGAACCTGAAACATTCCTTTCAATACCTTCAAATGCACCCTCTGTGAGAAATTATCTAGAGTAAGCCCTCAGTCTATAACATTCGATTTGACTGAATTAGACAAAAACATATGGGTCACATCTTGTGACAGGGTAGAGGCGACAAGGCAGAAGAAATCTGCAAAAAGATGGATGATCCTACTGGAAAACAATTTTCTTTGCTAAAATTTAGGTGTGACTATATTTCTCAAACCAACAGCCCCATGAGTCTCAAAAAAACTGAAACTGAGGACCTCTTCTAAAAGTAGAGCTCCAAAAATGTGCCAAACCTCACTAGAATGGGTACACAGAAAAATGCTCATTTAAACATTCACCTTCTGTCGTATCTCTTTAGAAGTCAATTTTATTATGTTATGGTTACATTTTGTATCTGTTCACAGAATAGGTTTCATCGCCTTGTTTTAGGGTACACATTTATTTCTTGAATAAATGGCCCTGAAAACAAAGTAGTCCTCTCACTCTGAAATCAAATGAAATGATGTGAACATTGGCAGAGGCATCAAAAATCTGACAGACTAGAGAGGCAGAAACATTGGGTTGAGCATTGCTGAGGACTCCAAGAACAGAAGCATGTGGGGACAGATGACTTATCTTCTTTAGTTCACCAACCTGCCACAGTACGTGTAGAAACTTAGACTACCACCAGAGAGAGGGATAAAACTTCTTAAATGTAGCCAGACGAAAGGAGCAGTGAGCAAAAACAGAATGAGGAAGCAAGAAGCCTATATTCTGGGCTACTCTGCAAATTCCCAGTTGCGTAGCTCTGGGTAAATCCTCGATGTTTCTGAGCCTAAGTATCCTCAGCTATAAAATAAAGACATTCAGTTTGTTAATACCCATCACTCTTTTCACATACATGTTGTTTTGTCTTAAAGAATCAGAAGGAAAATGATCTCCTATAAAAGATACAAAAGCTAACAAATTCAGCAGTCTGACTGAAAGAAGCTGTATCAGAGATGCCTTCCGGCTTTAGGAGTCTAAATTCACAACAGAAATTGATTCATGACATCATAACTCTTCCTTACAAATAGGGTCACACCCTCCTATTCTCATAAAGCATCTTATCCCTACTTCACGGTTCATCTTCCAATCAAACTTTATCATTCATTACAACCTGGGTCAGAACTATTCTAAAATCCTCCTAGTTATACATTTCAAAGTTTCCACTTAAGGGAATTCCCTGACTCACAGGAATAGGTCCCAAGATTCCCCAAACATTAAACCAGGCAGCCCTTCCTTTTGTCTAATGTGGATGTCCCACACCATGATTTTAAGCCCTTTCTCTTTTGTACCCTGACTCACTTTGAATAGAAACACATCAATGTTTCAGTCATCCTCTCAGAGTTTGTGATTCACGCTAGAGATAAGATGTCCTTGGGAGGAAACCAGAGGTCATTCTTGCTGTCAAACAAAATCTTGGTCAGTATTGAAATGAGAACTAATTTGATTTAATCTAAGTTGACAGGAGTAAAAAGAGCTCAGAACTGGAATAAATTCACCAGTGATGTCAGAATCAGGAGACCACAACAACAAAAATACATCCACAGTCTGAGGTTAGTTCTAAAGCATTTGGTAACTACACAGAGCACCATAAGCGAAGTAACAGAAATAAGAATTCTATGTGGTAGTATTCTATGTATGACTGAAGAGTGTACCATTTCTTTAAATGTTATATTTTATAATCAATTACTGTTCTGGTGAAAGACACTTTTCTAGGATTAACAAAAGTGCACTTAAAGGACCTAACAACAACAACAAAAAAAACCTAACAAATTATCGCATCAGTTTATAAATAATTTCTACAGAGTTTATTTTATGTGGTCCTTTTCTAGAACAAAGGCAACATCCCTGCACTCCATCGTGGGTGGTTTATTATATTGTTGGCTTGGTTCCCATATGTAAGTAAGGAAATGCTATTTAATGATAATTGACATTGTTATGGCAAATGTTTTGATTAGTATCATAATCAAGATCTTGGTTACACAATTATCATTATTATTCCCGTTTCATCTTGATAACAAGATGGGTCACTTACTGATCCCAGAGACCTGTTGACTTAACCATTGATTGCCTGGTGACCAAAACAGAAATGTGGCAACGCGGGCAACAGAACTTGGGCAACATGGTGGTAGAGGGACCAACTTATCCCAGTTTGCCTGCAAATTTTACAGTTTTAACACTGAGAGTTTCATATCCTAGGAAATCTGTTAGGCTCAGGCAAACGGGCCAGCAGCTCACCCTATCTGGTGGAGTTGGGACTGGGGTCTAGGACTCAGGAAAGTTGGATCTGATCTGATTCGTTGCTCTCTATCTGATGGCATCTATCTGACCTACCTTTAGTTTTCCATCTTTTATGATTTTATGTCTTTAAAAACATATTCCCATAGTAAAACGTTGGTCTTATAAAAACTATAAAGTCATAGACAAATAATAGATCTTTTCATTTTCATCTTACAAACCAGCAGCCCAAACAGATATGCCCATCTTCCTGAGAGCCATGGATCGTCATCATTACTATTTAACATCATTAGGTCCTACCCTTGGGTCCTATAATTCACTGAGGTGATGCTTGGGATAAAGTTCTGGTTTCATAATTATTAAGCTTACTTGATGCCCACAGAAAAGTTATTTTCTCTATTTAAATCTGAGTAGCTATGGATTATGGGGAAAGGTACTGAATTAAGTTCCATCTTGGTCATATATTAGCACTGTGGCTTGGGATGAATCATCTAACTTTCTTAGCTTCTGTGTCGTCATTTGAAAAACAGATAATAATTCCTACAAAATACACCTCAGAGGGTTGTTTTGATCATGACACAGTGTATGTAAAAATGCAAAAAACTATACAGTGATATATAAATATGATGCAACTCATATTTTATTATTTATTATTATACTATCTATAAAATCATAGGTATCATTTCAAGGATGCATACTAGGAATGTGTCCTTCAACCAGAATACTATGACATTCAAATCGCAGAATGTTCTAAGGAGGAATTACGGACTTAGGGAAACAAAGAATGATAAAGCAGGTAAGAATCTTAAACACTATCTGGCCCAGCTCCTGACATATAGACATTAGGGCCCTAAAGTGCAAGGTGAATTCAATCCATTTCCAGCTAATTAAAGAAGTCACATTTGAACTCCAGTCTCTTGATTCTGATTCAATCTCTTTTATGACACCTCTTGGTTTCCCCTTCCAAGGCCTTCAGAGTTGATGTCTTGGATTTTGTACCTGTAGCTATTTATTTTACCCATTTTTATTTCATTCCCTTCAGAAATATTGATACCTCTCAGTCTAAGCATACATCAAGTCAGTTGTGAAATAACTTGTACACAAATGGATTGGATGTAAATCTTTAATTATCTGGTCAATAATCAGTCCCTGATACAGAAGGGTGAAGTGGAAGGCTAGGATGGTCAGCATCTAGCCAGCTTTTCCATGTTCCTATCCATGACTTCCCGCACTTTTTTCAGGAAAGACTATGGGGTGGGAGGAGATAGAGGGAGGAACTGGGAAATGAGAAGTAGATAGGAGCTAAGCTGGATGTGTCAGTGTGCGAAACAAAGCAGACTATCCACTGTGCACATATTTTAAATCTCCCTCAGACTGACCTGTCGTAGGGATGGGGAAGTACTCCAGGGATTCTGCCTGAAGTTTGAAATGGAGTCAGCAGGAAGTTACGCTGACAAGCTGTGGGGAAAAGGAGTGCCAGAGCTCTTGGGGGAAACTTGAGGGCAGAACCCTCAGCAGACTGGAGCTCAATCATCAGAGGAAGGGATTTCCATATGCTAGTGTATATTCACCACCCCCTACAAAGCCTATAACATATAGATGCTGAGACTCCTCCCCAGTATGTTGGAGCAAGTGGTTTCTCCATGAATCTGCACTGGAACAAGTTTCACGGCTGTGAGGTCCACGACCTATACTTCAAACACCACGCTCTGTGGCAGGCTTCTAGTGTTTTCTTCACCTGGCTCCTCCATCCTCCCACCAAGCCTCAATAACAACTTTCACAAAGCCAAGACTCTAGACAGGCTCTCTTTGGATCCTCAAAGGGGAGAGGACAACTGGATGCTTCTCTGAAGACAGGATGAAGCCCGAACTCGGATCTGTATTCGGATGATCAGAAGCATGGCAGTCATCACACAAATGCTCCTGGCATACCAGGCAATGTGCTAAGGGCTGGACACACAATCTAGCAGGGGAGCCTTATGATACCGCTGTAAGGGGAGAGTAGCAACATTAGCTTCATTTTATTTCACAGGAAACCTGGTTTTTAAAAGGTAAAGCAATTTGCCCAAGGTTACACATCTATGAAGCAACAGAAATATGAGTCAAACCCAGCTCTTTTTGACTGCAAACTCCGTGTTCTTAATCCTTGTATTTATTGCTTTTCACCTGTTATTTTTTAGACAAGCCTTCCTGTCCTCTCCCTTCCTCTCCTGTTCAACCGGCAGGTTTCACAGACTCCTGTCTCTCAGGAGCAATTTCTCCCTCAATTGTGTCGCCATCCATAACATTTTACATAACTCAGCTGTGTTTGCACTGTACTCACCAGTCTATACTGTGGTCTCTCCGGCCCCTTTGAGAGTTCCCGGAAGACAGCAGTTACATTTTATTCTACTTGGCATCTCCTTGCCCAGCTGCCAGTATCAACACCATAAGTAATGGCTGAGTTGAGCATTTAGGTAATGCTATCTTTTAAGGCAAAGTTTCTATGAAGTATTGTTGTTATTGTTGTTTTCAATGTCAAGCTGGCTTTGAAGAGTATAAAGCTACAATTTGAAAGTGATGGAAATTAAGATGGGATAATGATTAGAGGCATCGTTCCCCTCCTATCCCATAAGAGCGAATTTAGAGGAACATTCTTAAAGTTTGAGAGGCAGTTCTTAACTGCAAATGAAGTAACATGTGGAATTTATTATGCCAATTATTTATATGAGCTGAAAGTAAAAATAGGAGCAGGAAGGGCTTAGATAAATTCGAAGATGAGAGCTGCATAACAAATTGTTAATAGCAAATCAGACTGGTTCAGGGAATATCCATAATTTTTTCATGAAGGAAAACTCCTCTTCCTCCTGAAAGGTCCTTTAGTCCCAATATTGAGAGCTGAATGAGGGGTTAATTGGAATTAGTCAGATTTAATTGGCTGCTTCCATCTACACATAGACACACACACATACTCACATACACACACACACTTTACTCTTTTACTTGTATTTTGATCCTCTCTTATGTTGAATGAGAACTGGGCACTAGGGTTAAGCCTTTAAGATTGGTAACAGTAAATCAAGCTGTATCTAGGACACAACTGACACTTTGTAAATAGTACAGAATAATAAACTGGAAGACAGAAAAACATGGTTACTTTTCTGGTGAACCACAGAGGGCACTTTCAAAAATGTAGTGGGGCCTCACATGATTCAAGACCCGTGCTATAAATCACTGGAATTGTTTGTTCAAAACCTCTTGATCAAACTAAGGTATCCAACATCATTAAAAAAGAACATGTTGATCTTAATAACCAAGTTCAGTTTACCAACATCATGGGATCGTTCCCTAAGAATTTCCTAGTATTGACTCGATTGGGTACAGGTTGCTATGAAGACTTGTGAGCCTTGAAGGTCTACAAAAGTATTTTAAGTGTCCCTTCTCCCTCCATCCCAGTCTCTAGGAACCCTTCCACTAGATACCCTAAAGGGAAAGACACCATTTTAATTCAGAGAGAAGTAGGGACATAACACATTCTCCCTGGATGGTCCTTCCTGGTTACTTTGTTATTGACTACTGAACAAATTATCCCTAATAAAACACTTACTTATTAGACTTCTATGTATGTACTGAGTATTAGCTATTTCATCAAGAAAGGCTCTTGTGTTATGTATCATATCCATTTCTCCAAAAATCTTATTATTGCATGTAATTTCACTTCCCTCCAGAACTAGCAGTAAAGCTGGTTAAGTTGCAATTACCAACACAACTGCAATATAAAATTAGATGTGTATTTCCACAGGCCCTTCTCATTTTGCCCAACTCTCTGTGGGCACGGATAGTACAAAGTTAAAATGCTTAAGATCAAGGTAATCAGATCACCACTAAGTAAGTAAAATGTAGTTGCCTATACAAGATAATTCTGCTCCACCTGTGAAGAATGAAGAACCTGTAAGCAGGGCTACTGCCTGCTGTCCCTGTTGAGTTATTAGTAGCAAAAGAAAGAACCCTTGCCTTTGGCATATAAGCTATCACGCTTGAAATAGATTTTTCCAAAAGTGCAATCTGATCATCCTTGCTGAATGTCTGTAAACTCAGAATTATCACCGGAGTTCCAAGGTGGACTGAGATTTCTAGAAATAAAAGGCCCATGAGAATGGGGACAGAAGCGTGCACGCGCGCACACACTACTTAGAGATTTTCAGTGCAGCCAGAGAAAGGGGCAGACTGTCCACTTTCATCAGTGACTGGTTATCAAGTATTTACAGAGCCTTTAGAATGTAACTCGTGCTGTCCTGGGCACTGTGGGAGGAGAGGAATAGTAGAAGAATGGATGGTACCATCCCTAATGCCCAAAAAGGTGCACAGAATCTGGAAGAGGCCAGACAAGGAGCAATTCCTAAATAAGGTGACTTGTAACAAGTGCTGTGTTATGAGTCATATCACACAGATCCAATCCAGCAAGACTTTATCGAGTACCTCTTAAATTGAGGCCCTCTGCCAGCTGTCTCAGGAGATAAAAGGAGTAAGGTTCAGGTCATACTGTAAAGAGGGGAAGGAAGATTAGGGAAATAATCTCTTTTGGGGCCAAGAAGACAAAGCCTTCTGTTCAGCACCTCAGCGCACTAACTGACTGAACAGGCACACCCAAGGCAAAAAGCAGCACCTCCGTTTTGCAAATGAGGAGCCTGAGAATTTCCCCCAGCTGCCAGATCAGGATTCTATCTCGGGAGACCCGTGGAGGGCTGTTCCTCACACCAGACTGCCTTCTCTGGGATCACCGAACTTGTACTTCAGGCAGGGGTGACCACAGGCTGGTCCAGAGCTGGTCTGTGGTGCCCCATCACTGGATCCCGGGCAAAATGAAAAGCACAAAGCCAGTCCTGTGAGTTTTTCATAAATAGATATGGATTAAGTTGAAGGGACCATGTATATATATGAAGTGGTCTCCTTTCTCCTTTTTGTGCTATTAAACATCCATGCAAACTCTTTTTGTTCTAGGAAAGAAGACTCGAAATTGCTGCTCCCTGTCAGTTCCTTGCATCCCGTTTGGACTTTTTCTTTAACACAGTGTTTGAAACCTAAAATCTGGGAAGTACTCATTGAACAGACAATTTTGAGGTCAGCTTGTTTACAGAGTTTGATGATACGAAAAATGCTACCAACTTTCAGCAGAGTTTTAAAAGGACAAACAAAATTCTGGAAGCTCTAAGCCATGCCATTTTTTTAGCTCATACCGTCTCCCCAGCTTTACCACTATACCCTTCTCCAACGACACTTCCTCCACATTTTCTAAGCAAATTGCTCAAGCCATGGGAAAATACCCGATTTTGTGACCTCCCTGGACTTAATCCCCTTTAGACATCTTACAAGAGGTGAAGAATGAAGGCCACTTAAGTGAAAACAAGACAAACTGTTGGTGAAGTGCACTAACAGGAAAGGACTTTTCCTCCAAGTGAGTTTATTTTTCTACTTTGAAGGATAAACACAGACCCCTCCATTTAGTTTGCCTTTCCTGATGATAGAAGGCTGCACGGGCTCCTGCCTCAATGTCCACAGTTAGCTCTGTGCTCACTTCTCCCAAAACATGGATCAGGCAGGGCAGAGAGAGAAGAAGCTTGGTATATCAACGACGGGCAAGAGATGGATCTCACGTGAGTGGCATTCGCCATGTGTGTCTCGCTGATAATGAAGATAGAGCAGTGATAGGAATGGTGGTGGCAAGATGCAGACAAGAAAAGTTTATTGCTCAGCCAGGGAGGCAAAAACCTGGACTTTTCTGCCCTAATACCTTTTATGCCAATGGCATGTTTCCTTCTCTCAAACCCAAAGCTTTAGATAGATCCTAACAAGGACAAAGAGTCACATAGTATCATCTGACTTGCGGTTGTGTGCTGTCTCAGTAATGCCAACGAAGTGGCAGAACTGGTAATCCCAGGGGCCTGCCCTCCTGAAGATGAGGCAACACCAGGACAATTCGATCCAGCATCTATGAAACACTCAACACCTTGGACACACAGCCCCAGTGAGGCAGAGGCTCTGGGCTAGTTAAGGGGGAAATCTTGCTTATTTACCTGTGTATCTCCCACTTCCAACACAGTTGGGGTACCTAGTAGGCATAAAAGAGCTTCTTGATAAATCAATGGAGAGGTACAGTAGGTTTCCAATAAGTATGCATGAAATAAGGGCGCCTGGTGGCTCGGTGGGCTAAGCACCTGCCTGTGGCTCAGGTCATGAACGTAGGGTCATAGGATTGAGTCCTACATCAGGCTCCTTGCTCAGCGGGGCAGCCTGCTTCTCCCTCTGCCCCTCCCCCTGATCATTCTCTCTCTCTCTCTCTAATAAGCAAAGCCTTTTCAAAAAAGTATGCATGAAATAAAGAAGTGGATTATGATAATGAAGACAGAGCAGTGATAGGTCTTCATTGGTCCAGTGGATTATTTGGGGGTCAAGCCTGAGAAAATCGACATGGTTGATTTTTAAAGAAAAGTTGTGATGGTGTCATGATTATTTAAGCCTCCTTTCAGTCTATATGTCTGTCTCTGTCATCTCTTTCTGTCTCCATCTGTGGGTATGTCTCTATCTACCTACCTACCTACTTATCTGTCTCTAGGTCTCTGTCTCTCTCATTCCGTTCTTCCTTTCCTCTGGTCTTTCTTCCTTGCTGACTATCTCAGTGGCTTGAAGGAGTCATAACAAAAGAGTTTCAGAGGAAAAAAATATTCCTAACTTAGTACTCCCTTTGTCAAAGGATCAGTGCACTCCTGTAACTTCGCTTAGATTTTCTGCTCTTTCCATTTCTTTTCCCGCACCCAGCCCTAGCCCCTTTAGTCCTGTGGCAGGAGGATCGTGCCCTGGTAGGCACTGAGAACTTTCCGTGGTCCCTGCCCTTTATTCCATTCCTGGGACTCTCTGGGAAGTCACCAGGAACAGAATGCAGGGAAGGTGATTAGGGTTTACTCTGGAGGGCTTGAGAAATTGTCGGGCATAAAAGGAAAAGTCAAGGCAAAAATCACCCACGTCCTCTACTAAATGAGGCTTGTCATCACGTTCAAAAGACAAAGAGAGCCCTGTTTCATTCCCTACAGTTTCTTACTTTGTTGGGGTTTTTTTTTTGTTTTTTGGGTTTTTTTTTTTCTTTTTTACCTGCTGCTCTTTTATGTTGGTCAGGGTTGCTGAACGAAAGAGAAGGTGCCACAGTTCAGCGACCTTTAATGTGAAAGTGAATGATTTTCAATTTTCCCTTGTTAGGTGACACTCCTTACTGACTCCCAGGAGCACGCCCTGTCATAGTGTGCTCACACTTTCCACACCAGCCTCCCTCTGACCGGTGACCACATCCCACTGACCGGTGACCACATCCCTCTGACCTGTGACCACATCGTGACCACATGCCAGCAGGCGTGGCCGCCTCCTGCCAGCATGAAGCCAGCACCAGGACCCTTGCTCCCAGGGCCTGTCCTCACTTCCCAGTGGAGCAGGCACAGAGCCTCCCAGGCTTTACCGCTCACTCCCAGAAGGCTTCCTGCAGATCCACATTCTGTACCAGGAATAGCTCCTTTCTTGTAGCCTACTCTCCACTCTCTCTCTCTCTCTGCAGGACCTGTCATCCCCAAATAGACTCTACACTTGGCTCACAATGTGAGTAGAGCTTCCCCTAAACATCTGCCTGCTTTGCCCATCTTTCAATCCCTCCATCAAACACCACCACCTTCATGGAGACTTGTTCAAATTAGAACAGTTGCAAAGTCTCTCTCCCCATTTCCTGTGGTGTTCTTTGCTATCGGCATGTGGCAAATTAGCACGCAACCTGAATTTTGTCATTTGCACAACAGGGCACATATATTATATACTTAATTTTTCCTTATATACTAATTACAAGGAAAAACTAAAATAATATATATGAACACCTGGCACAGAGTGGGCAATCCGTAAATCCTATTTTCATTTATTCATGTATCACAAATTTTATTTTCATTATAGTTATTTGTATATGTAGCTTGTCGACGATACAGCATCAGCTCCCAGAGCAAAGATACTATCTTATTCATCTTTGTAAATTGCCTGGCACAGTTCTTTTCATATAGCTTCTTTAAAGTATCTATGTTGAATGAATAAATTAACTCCCGGCCTCAGTTTTTTCATCTGTAAAATGGGAATAAAAACAGTTTAGTTATTTCAAAGCATTATTATCAGAATAAGTTAAAATGCTACAGGTAAAAACATATTGAAAAATAAAAAGATCAAATGCTAGGCAAGAATGAGTTATTATTTGATACATTTCTATAATATAGGGACCCCAGTGAAACAGCAACGCTGCCCAATTTATCCAGTAGAGGGCAGTGACACACACGAATGATGTCCAGATTCTTTTGCAGCCATAAATTAAAAAGTGAAAAACACTTTGGTATTATGCAAACAAAATAAAGTGATTTCTCTGTATTCAGCTGCTTCTTTCATCTCTTTTACTGCTGTGTCTATACAGTTTATATGTGTAGAAAGGACCCCCGACTCCATTGGGTGTTTCCAGCGTGGTTCAGTGACCTGATGTTGTAGTTGTTCTATTTAAACTTCCACTTGCCCATTTGCTCAGGGTGAGGAATGATCCTGGCCTAGCCAATGGGAAAAGAATGCTGTTTTCACTGGTTTTATTACCACAATCATGCGCAAAAGCATTTCCACAGGGCTGATGAGGGCTTGGTCCTAATCTGGAAAACAGCCTGGAAGGGTTTCCATGCTGGGGGAGGGAACAGAGAAGGACTTGGGGAAACAACGCTGACTATTGTTTCCTTAGCCTGCTTTGGCTCCCCTTAGTCTGCTCTATTAAGACACTGAACCCATTGACTAAACCACTGACATTTTCTTAGGACAGGCTAAGTCTCCCAGAGATAAGGGCACGGCAGGGGGTGGCGGAGGAGTGAGTCCAGGCACCAGAGTGTACCCACTGCACGTGCTTCTATCCCCCACTCCATTCTAAGCTTACTAGGAAACGTAGTTTGAAGATCTATGTAAGGTATGGTCTTTGCCCTTGAGGGATTTTAAAGTTGATATGAGGCCATCCAAAGTACCTTACATGAACAGAATCTGAATGATACCACGAGCACTCCTGTGTGTCAGGCACTGGGCTCCAGAGGGGCTGATGATACACAGATGGGATGCAAGTCTTCAAGTTAGTTGACAGTCAGACCAGAGAGCGGAGGACCATGTGAAAGCAACCAAAAATAAATAGATGCAAATGTGGTGATAACAACAAAAACCACAGGCAGTTATGTTATAATGCTTATAGACACAAATTTATTCTAATGTTTGTTATATTCAGAAATGATTTGAGCATAATGTGATTTTGCACCTGATTATATGCACTTCACCTGCGGGAAACACTAGGTGAATGGAGAAAACTGCACAGATGAACTGAGCTGTGCAGGAATATCCAAAACATACAGGCACGTGTGCGCGCATGCACACACACACACACACACACACACACACACACACACACACACCTCTAAACATGCATCCTCTCCCTCAGCTCACTGAGTGAGTTCTGAGCCCCACACATCATCTCTGGAATCACCATGGCTCCTGCAGCTTTCAAGTCACGTCCTCCCACCAATTTATAAGCTGAAACTTTCTTTCTCTTTCCCTCTCTCTCTCTCTCTTTCTCCTTCCTTCCTCCCTTCCCTTCCCTTCCTCCCTTCCTGCCTCCCTTCTTTCCTTTCTTTGAGAAAGTGAGCAAGGGGGGAAGGGCAGAGGGAGAGAATATCCGAGCAGAGGCTCCTCACTCCCCCCTGAGCACAAAGCCCAACCCAGGGCTTAGTCCCATGACCATGAGATCAGGACTTCAGCCAAAACCAAGAGTTTGGGGCACCTGACTGAGCCACCCAGGTGCCCCAAACTGAACCCTTCTGAACCATACTTTCACCAATTAGACCCTGAGTCTCATTCAAGGTCAAGGGCCATATTTATTGCAGCATTTATGTATCTCTTAACCATTTTATAAGTGTAGAACTGCTCTGCTGTTTTCATTCAGTCTCTTTTTTTGTTGTTGTTTTTGTATTGATGTGCCACAGATGCAAATCTGCATGTCCTGTCCCTAATCCCATTGTCCCCGTGTCCTATCGCTTTCATTGCTTGATTTTGTGTAGCCCAGTGATATTTAGGGGAACATATGTAGCATTACTGAAGAATGGACTGAAAAGCAAGCCCTTGAGTGGATAAAGAGAGGAGATCCTACCTGAGTGGGGGAGGGGAGGAGGTCTAGGCATGTCCTTCCACACGGACGAACTTGGAGAAACACCGCAGTATGGAAGAACACAACTATCTCCTTCTTCTTCCATTCTTTTCAACTTGTCTCATTATGAACAACAATGAACAAAAAATACTTAAGATGGTTTAAAAAAATGAACTTAATACAGCAAAGCAAAAAACATGAAAAATAACTTAAAAATTAAGCAGAGAGCAAACAAGATATAATGCTGGTGTTAGGTAAACTTACATGAGGCATGCCTTGTGTTCCACAGAGAGATGTTGTAGAGATAGACTTGCATTGGGGTCTCAAAGCTGCATAGCCATTGACACCTGGCTTCCTACTGGTCTGATTCAATCCCGAGAGGATTCTGCAAAGTTTCTGCTGCAGTGTACTATCTAGTAGTCACTCGCTCCATGCAACTGTGACACGTGAAATGCACTTAGTCCAAACTGCTAAGTGTAAACTACACACCAAATTCAAGGACAAGTGTACACACAAAAAATAAGGTAAAATTCCCATTAATAGTTTTATAATTAGTACATGTTGCAATAATATTTTCTGATAGATTAAATACATCCCTCACATTTATTTTACTTGCTCCTTTTTATTTTTTTTTCAACACAGCTACTAGAAGAGTTTAAATTACATGTGTGCCTCGCGTCTGTGGCTCTCATATTTCTTTTGGACAGCCCCGATCCAAAAGAACGTATAGGCTACATATGATTATAACTGATCATCCGTAAAGACCTGTTTCTGAACAATGGTTAGTTTAAACAATGCTTCTTGACAAATGTCTGTGAAGAGGACTGATATGTGGTTGATGAGATAAAGAGCCAGTTGTTTTGGGAATCAGGTAAAATGGGGGTCACATTAATGTGTTTTTGGGAATAGCAAGAAGCCTGATTTGTTCATGAACCACATGAAAGACTATGCCACCTTGCTGGAAATGAGATTCAGGAGAAAAGATTAATCTGCATGAGATGGAGTATAGGGTGTGTGTCTGGACATCTGCCCAAGTTTGCATGTGTATGTGCACACATCTACTTGTAGTCCTTCTATGTGACCCACATGTGTTCTTGCATATGCACCTGTGTGTGAATACCTGCCTGTGTGTATGTGTGTATGTGTGTATGTGTGTGTGTGTATACATGTATCCTTCTGTGTGCCTGTGTGTATTTCTGGTGTGTCCATGTGTGTGCTTCTGTATATATACATCGTTGTGCACGGGTGTGCATGGGTTTCTTTATGTATCTGTATGTCTTATATGTGTGCCCGTGTGTGTCTTCTGTGTTTGCCTATGTGCATAGGTAAGCCCTTTTGTATATGTGTGTGCACACAGTGTGTTTCCTTGGGCAGGGTGTGTGCCCATGTGGTGTGCCTGTGTGTGTCCCTTTGCGTGTATGTGTGTATATAACTTGTATGTGGTGTAGGCAAAAAAAAAAAAAAAAAAAAAAACTTGGTAGGAGGGAGAAGTTAAGTGTAGAAAGTTATACTCAGAGCCCAGAGGGTAAGGGATTTCATCGATCAGGTTTGGAACTCATCCTATAGATACTGACAGATTTCAAACCAAAAAATGCTCTCGATAGATTTTTTGATAGCTTCTATTGGCTGTAGTAATGAACCAAGACCTGGACAGGAACACTTCTATGGATGGAAAGGACATCCATAAATTTTGGTAACTTCTAAAAAGTTAGAAAACATCGTATTTAAAGGTGACATTCTTATAGATTATAGAAGGCATATCTTTTTGTCTTTGGTATCGAAAAACCTGAAATAAAAGCTAGAACTATCTGGGGTGCCTGGGTGGCTCAGTCAGTTAAGTGTCTGCTTCGGCTTGGGCTATGATCACAGGGTCCTCAAATGGAGCCCCACATCAGGCTCCTTTCTCAGCAGGGAGTCTGCGTCTCCCTCTACCTCTGCAGTTCCCCTACTTGTGCTCTCACTCATGTGGGCTCTCTCTGACAAATATTCAAATAAAATCTTTATTAAAATTAAAAAAAAAAGCTGGAATTATCCATTAGAGTGTCAGTCCCCCAGGGGTTTGGATTAATACATCATGCATTTAATCATTAAGTTTAGGGGCCTCAGTCTCCCCCCCCCACTATCTGCAAAGGCATTTGATAGGCTTTGTTGTGTCCCCTTGTCAAAAGGGCCTTAAGGGTCTCCTTCATCTTTGACTGAAAAGCAAACAAGACCCCATGTGGTCACGAGCCTCGTCCTAGGTTTGCCAGAGTCAGAGCCAAAAACCGAACTCAGAGCCGAGAGCAGAGGCAACGGTTCAGAAATCTACCTTCTTCTCTGCCCTCAATGCATGTACAGACCTGATGATGACGGTTTTCAGAAAATGGAAGGGATTTGCTGCCTCTTCTCCGCGGCCACTCAATCATTTTTACCTCTGACCAACTCCCTTCTTAATCTTCTTAATCTGGCCCATTTACACAAACACAAAGGGGTGATGTCACCATACTTGTACTTAGGGTATCTATGCCTTTCAGCCAGGTTAACATCAAAGGACCTACTTTTCCTATCCACAGTCTTGAAGAGTGACTAATTTTAACTGTTCAGATGCTTCCATATTAATGGGCCCTCTTACTCCAAGCTCCTAATTGCCATGCCCTTGCCTGGTTCGACACTGGAATGTTATTCAGGGTTTACAGAGTATGAGGGACAAAAAGAGCCAGTCTTCACAAACTGAGACTCGCTAAATCATTTAAGTGTTAAACATGCTACTGACTATGTTAACTCTCAGATGAAAATAATTAATCTAAACCATGTGACAAAAACATATATGGAATATTGAGTGTGGTCCAGGAGTTTGAGCCCTAGGAAAGGACATGCTGTGAGGCCATGGGGTATTGAACCTCATGACATATGCCTACACATAGCCCACAGAGAGAGAGGTCCCACACTAGATGAATCCCTGGATAACTCACGGATGCCCCAAGTTTAAAGTCTCTGACGTGGACAGTGAGTGGTGGACATAGTGAGTCGTGGACACCATGGGGACTGTCAAAGGGTTTTAAGTGACTTTGTTAATTTTAGTTATTTACTTTTCCTGCAGCAATTGTGGTCAGTGGACCACCAGTGGGAGTGAAGTAGGAAGCTGTTAAATTATTCCAGACAGAAGGCAGGCAGCATTTTCAAACCAATAGAGGTGATTGTGGTGAAGAAGAGGGAAAAAAAAAAAAAAAAAAGCAAAAAATAAAAAACATTAGAGCTCAGGAGAGACTTTGTAAGTGACTGCATGTAGGAGAGAAAATAGAAAGGGGCAAGGTGACTCGGGAGTTTGCCAGCTTAGACGGCTGGGTAAATGGTAGGGCTACCTGAAATGGAGAATAGAGGGAGGACCAGAGTCCACAGGATGAGGAAGAGCTCTGTTTTTTTGTTTTGTTTGTAAGGTTTTATTTATTTATTAGAGAGAGAGAGCATGACAGGGAAGAGGTCAGAGAAACAGACTCGATCCTGGGACTCGAGGATCATGACGTGAGATGAAGGCAGTTGCTTAACCAACGGCTTCCTGGAAGAGCTCTAATATTTGCAGGAGTTTGGAACCCCTGCTGGGGACACGTCCAGGAAGCCATGGGGTATAAGGTCTGACGTATGAGACAGTTTAAACCACATGTACAGATGAGCAAGATATTGGCACACTGAAATAGAGGAAATGACAAATATGGTTGAAATCAACCCACAGAGTGGATTGATTAAGCCAGAGATCCAGCCCAAATTTTGAAATCTTAACATTCTAGGCACTAGTGGGGGGAAAAAAGAGCCCATGAAAGAGATGAAAGGGAAAAACAAAAATAAAAAGGAAGAAAGATTAGAGAAGAATCAGCAACGTGCAGTGTCCTGGAAGCCAGTGGAGTAGAAGGGCCACGGAGGAGCTCGGGAGGCCCCAGAAGGAGGTGCTTCAGAGTAGAGTTCCAATGAAGAACTGCTCTGAGGAGAAGATGGGGCAGGCCATATCT
This sequence comes from Spilogale gracilis, assembly GCA_004023965.1. Classification (NCBI taxonomy): domain Eukaryota; kingdom Metazoa; phylum Chordata; class Mammalia; order Carnivora; family Mephitidae; genus Spilogale; species Spilogale gracilis. The sequence goes on from PITA01003222.1 coordinate 101,875, forward strand.
GAAGGAAAGGTCAGCACTACCGCAGCAAGCGCTCCAAGGATGCTTACTACAAGTCCACAGATGCCTCTCAAAAACATCAGTGTATAGCACAACGCTTTGTGCTGAGGAAAGAGTTCAATGTAAGTCTATGGAATGAAATGACTTCTAACAACAAAACAAAGTAAGTAACCAAAGAGTGCTGCTCAATGGAAAATCATAATAATCACATGCATCAGATCATTTAAACCCCATGGCAGGTGAGGGACTTGAACATGGGTCTTCTGAACTCAAGCCCATGCTTCCTCAGTCATATCACACTGAGCCAAGTTTCTTCAGTGAATTCCTTCTGCCTGGCACAGCATACAACAGAGACTTGGGACCATGAACGATGCAGAGCCCAGCTAGGCTTTCCTCTAGGGTGTATGGTATGAAGTGATGGAGCTCACATGACAACACTGACTGGCATCTATGGAAAACGGGAGCCTTGAGGCCGTTCCCCTTTGTGAAATGCTGCTGCTCCTATCATTGTCTATGCAGTAGATCTACTCCCCTTCTTCCTCACTGACAGAGCGTCAGTTTTGTTCCGAATGGCGATGTGCTCACGCCATCGTACATCTCCCTGGTTTTCCCAGGCCAGGAGTCATCATGTAAGTGGGTCTAGGGACAGACCTGCCTGGCGTGCTCTCTGTGCTCTGTCTGCACTTTGTGCTTCCTTCTTAGACTAAAAACACGATGGCTGGAGGTATAGCCATCATTTTATGAACATGAGGACAGGAATGATAGGCTGAGGATGGTGAAACAGGAGGACAGAAGGAGGCTCGCCTCTGATGGCAAATCTGAGCTACCACGGGTTATCTACCTACAGACTTTTGTTAAGTGTGAAAATACAAGGCCTTTCTTATTTAGGTTGCAGACTCTCAGCTATTCTGTTATCTGTTCAATATGATCTCAGCTAATACAAAGAGCATCCATGCCACTGTTTCCCAGTACCATCCAGCCTAGTTTGTTCCCTGATGTTTCCTACCTTGGGTACCTGTGTTTGTAACTCACAATTGAGAGGTGTAGAAGGATTAATTTCTTCAATCAAGGAAACATGCAGGCGACTTGTGTTCAGGAAAGATACTTTCAAACCAAACAGTTGTACTTCGTTCAGAATAAAACAGATAAGCAAAACTGTAGGATACTTTACAATCTAATAGAAATAACATATTATCACAGAATAGTACTTAAGAGCTTGAGCCCTGAAATTACACAGACTGTGGCATGCATTTCAACTTAACTTCTCTGAGCCCTAATTCACTTGTCTGAAAACTGATACTTAAACCAATCTTACAGCGGTGTTATAGGGATAAAGTGGGAAAATGTCTCTAGAGTGCTTTGCAGAGTGCTTGGCATGATCAACGTAACCTCCGTTAATGAGAGATCTGAGTATGAAGGAAGGCTACCCATGCTGTGTCCAACATGAGCACTCTGCATGAAGCATGCCCTTCCTCACTTGCTCCTGGTGTGTCTCCAGGGTGGGAATGGGTTATGACGAGCCACTCACAGTGTTACTCTGGCCTCCTGGGGACCAACGGAGAGGGGTAGACTCCAAGTCTCTCAAGGTAAAGTCTGAGACATGAAGTGAAAAGCAAACTTGAAGCTAGTGGCTTCCTCAGCAAGTACAAAGTGTGTGTGTGGGTGGGGGAGTTTCTGATGGAAGAGGGAGAGATTCTGAGACTCCCAATCACCTCCAGGTTACCCTTCTGTCCACTCTTGGATGATCTGCCCAGAATCTAGGACAGGCAGCTCCTACACTCAGTTAATCCAAGCAAAGCAAGTCCCACTCTGCAGCCGTCAGAGATCCAGGACCTGAGGCACCGCCTCCTGCCTCACTTCCTGTTGGCTCTCAAGAAAGTGGGATCCAACAGCTCTCTTGCCAAGATGCCAAGTTATGATATGGGCCCTTTGGAACTTTCTTGTGCAACATGAAGATAAAAAAGATAACCATCCTTATTTATAAACCTAAGTGTACCGTCTGTCATCCAGGTTCTTAACCCTTTGAAGTCTCAGTCCATGTGCCTGCTGTGAGTTCAGGATAAACAATTCTGACTCTATGCATTTTTTCTTTCTTTATATTAACTGTTATCACTCAGACTCATAGCATTTCATATTTAATTTTTTAAAGAGTCCACAGGGTGAGGTAACAGTGAACTACCCTTTCCTTGTCTTCTACTAAGGCCTGGCTTTCTAGACTTTAGAGCCATGGTGAAACAGATCTTGTTTCAGGTTTGTTTTTCAAGGGCTGAAGATTGTTTTCATTTTGTTTGTTTGTTTGTTTTCCTGCTTCGATGTTATACTATATATATAATATTTGCATAAAGTATGTCTTTCCTAACTTGCTCCTGGCGGTCTCCAGGATAGGAGTGGGTTATAATATATATATATATACATATATATATTATAATATACATATGTACTGCATGTGTGTGTGTGTGTGTGTGTGTGTGTGTGTGTGTGTGTGTGGTTGTTGGCATGAGGCTCTGCTAGCAATGCAAAGCAGAACTGTCCGGGCTTGTTTTCCTAAGATGACGCAGGCCAAGCCAGATGCTGACCTCTGGGGTAGTTTTTCAACAGAAAAGGGGTGACCATTGTTCCTGCCCATTGCCTATGTCAGGATAACCCATGTCATCAGCGGCCTCAGTGAAGTGGGATGCTTTTTATTCATTGCTGCTTCTCATACTGTGTCTTATCATGGAAGGTGATCTTAAGACCAAATCCCTATGCTTACAGACCAACATGAAAATAAGGAATAATGAAGAACCCATAGTCTCACACCCAGTTCCTACCAGAATGCAGTGTGTTTAGACATAATTAAGTAATTCAGTGTTATCCCCTGATAAAATTGATTATTGATTGCTGTTTAACCATGGCATGCACCTTCCTACGTGGACTGACATAGAAAGAGTATTTGGAAGCTTATGATTTGACACACCCATAACATGGCAGGCACTTACCCTGTTTTAGGTGTTGAACCAAACATCACATAATTAAGGCGCTAATCTGGAACCCAGGTATCCTGACCCCTTCCCACCGTGCCACTTCTGACACTAATGCAGTCAGGTTTCCCAGAACATATGTAATGCCTGGCTTCAGCATTATGGGGTACAGTGAACCTATAACATAGAAAAGTCAAAAGATTATGCTGTCCCCAACTATGTCAAATTAGACTCTCCCACGTCATTTTAAATTTATTTTAGTGTGTTTGTTTTCCACCCCCTCCTCTATCTTTTGGTTGCTAGAATTCTGGGTCCAGTGCTCCCCAAGTTGTCAGATCTATTGCACGTGCATGAAAAACTCAGTCAAGACACAACATTTATCTTTGGAACCCCAAGTCACCCCTTCTTTTTATGTTCCACCCCTTTATCTTCTCCAGTGTCAAAACCTGCTCTTGGGTGGGATCAGTTAGAAGCCCTTTATACCTTAGCAGGGATTCTGAAGCACAGTCCCCCCTCTCAAGGGCATTTGCCTTTCAACTTTAGCTCTAAAAATGGCATATCTTTTTGTGAAAGATATTAGATATATCAACTCTTCTGTTCGTGGGGGGCAATACCTTGGTGGAGGGGTTTCATCTGATTCCTCCCAGGACTTCTGAAATGGGAGTGGAGGCATCCCCCCACCCCCACTCCACTTTCAGATAAGAACTTCCTAAAAGAACTTTTCTCAGAGTCCCCGAGTCTCATGAAAATGTGACTGTCACCGTCCTCTGGAAATGCTGAATCCTTTTAGGGCACGCTGAAATTTTCTGCCTGGAAGAAGCAGTAAAATGGATTCGCTCACCAAGGGTTACGCTTAAGAAGAGAGTCTGGAAATGACAGGTACTTCTAACAACTATTTGGAAATTGTATCTGCCTGGATTTATTTTAATTTATCAAATATCATTTTGCTACCGTACCTAAGGTGGTGCAACTAATGTCTCCAATTTCATGTCCCCACACCCTGGCCTCTTGCCTGCCAGCCCTGTGGGAGAAGGGCGTCAAGGGACATCAGCAAGACTGCTCTTTAATAGCCGGCATTATTCTATTAAGGAGAATTTGTATTGCCCTTCTCCCTCGCACACGTGCCAAGTGGACAGATTCTGATTTTTCTTGGCCGAGGGAATTAAAGGCCAGGGGAGTGGCCTGGCCCCCCCTCGGGCACTTCCGCCACAAGTTCAGAAGGGGCTGCTGAATCCAATCACTTTGAGCAGCTAAAATTTCAGGCTTGAATTTCATCTCAGAAATGCACAAAGCCCGGGACTTGGTGACAGTATCAGATGGGGGCTCTTGTCAGTTACTTGTTCTTCTATTGCGACTCCTGGCAGGCCCAGGTGTCTTCCCCCCAGGGAAGGCAGGAGGCCCTGCTGAAGGCTACATCTCTTTGTTGCCTATTCTCTTGTTCTTTAAGCTGTCAAGAAAGTTACCAGTGAGGAGGTTGGGGGTAGAAGGACACACAGAGTTTAATCCAATTAAAACTTCACTGGCTTTTCCACATCCTTAATGTCCTGGCTCAAACTAGGAAGAACCTTTTCACTGTGGGGGTGGAAAGAGGGTACAAAACTAATCTTCAATGTTTATGTTGCAACAAGTCATAATATAAAGCATGAGGCAACCGAGAAAGGATTTGCGGCGTGGGAGATAAAAAGAGCTCACTTTTAACTGTTTTCTCAAAGGCCTTTCACCCAAGGCTTTTCTGGTGAAAAAGCCTCACAGAACAAGCCAAGCCAGAAAGTTCTGGTAGCTTTTACCCAAGAGAGGTCTTTCCTGGCAGATGTTTTGACCTGACTTCTAAGAAGGGATTTGGTGATCCCAGGAAGATCTTTCTTTATGAGGGCTACGGGAAACAGTGACTGCAGAGCTCGATGCCTTGGGATGAAAACTAACAAATGTGCTGAGATTGAAATCTACGCCAGCACCTATTGACACAGATGGTATATTTTAACGTGAGATCTATTTTTCTTTGCTCACAATGGGAAACATGCATCGCCAGCTCACTTGACACAATGGGTTCTGGATGAAATCTACATTCAAAGAAGCAAACTTTGCATGAAGCCACCTCAGAGACTTCGACTGGGTCCTGAAAGGAAGGCTCAGGAGGAGCAGGAGCAGGGCTCTGTCCGCTCAGGGTGAATGAAAGGAGGTTAAGGGCCAAGGACTGCGGAGTGTGTGCAGGTGAAGGGAAGGGCGGCTTTGATGAAAGCAGTTGACTTTGACATTCAAAGACTGATTCCACTTCAGTTCCACAGAAAGGATGCTCTTTACAAGAGATCCTGATGCTTTTAGAAAATAACGCTGTACACCTCTTCAAAAGCAGTTTTGTCCCCCGGAAAAATATCTAAGATATACTGCTAAGTGAGAAAAGCAAGTGGAATTATGTGATTGCACACTCACACACACGTGTGCGCACACACACGTGCACTACTCAGTATGTATTCATACTTGTCTGATACACACATTATTCATAGTTTCCATCTCTAGGGAATGGGAATAGAGGAAGTAAAAATTATTTTACAAGTACACTTTTTTTTGATGTAAAAAAAAAAAGAGTTCTAATAAAACATTGAAGGAATTATGGCTAAACCAAAGTAAACCTGTAGTACTGAATGTTCTCAAGGACCAAGACAGCCCTTGCCTTCTCAGTACCATTGAGGAGTGTGTGACTAATGACTGGTATTAATTAATGTCTAGCAATTAAATTGAAGTAATCTTTTTTTTTTTAAAGTAAATTTAAAGGTTCATCTATGTAAAGAGTATTCTTGGAAGTCTTGTTGATAATAGCTAGGAGAAATGTATCACCTTTTTTTATGGCAAAAGTAAGAAAATAATCTCTTGATAGGATTTATATTAGTGTATTGAAATGATTCTTAAACACAAGGAAGGCTATTGGCTCATTTGATAATCTAACTTTTTTTTTTTTTGATAATCTAACTTTTAAATGATCTAATTCAAAACACAAATTAAAGTCACAAGCTTTAAGGGTTCCTTATCATTTGCAGGGAGGGTGTGGTTCATGAACCTTGACTTCCATCCATGCACCCTGTTATCACCAGGGACGTTACACCAGGTATGCCTTATCAGAATTTCGTAGGGAAAGTACCTGAGTTTGAAGCAATAGATACTGGATATGGAGGAATGGGAAGACAATATTTTTTTAAAGTCTTTACAGATAAGCTTCTCCCAAAGTGATCACATCTGCCCAGGGGGATCTCTGAATCTTTGGCTAAGAACCTCCCGTGTAGCTTTCTCTGGTTCTGCTTTTTGCTGTTATTCTAATGAGCAGGAAGGAATAAGGAGCTCTGAGGGAAGATATTTGAAATCTGTGGGGAGTGATTTCAGCAGCAAGCTGTAAATGAGAGTAGGCCCAGGCATGATTCCCTGTGATTAGCTGAGAAGCACACTCTGAGGACCTTGCAAGAATCGAATATCCAGGTGAAGCACCCCAAGTCACCCAAGGCCACCGTGGTGTGGTACCATCTGAGAAGAACCCCCAAATCTTCCAAAAGATATGACTCTCTGCTTCTCCTGGTCTCTCCATTGACACCAACTAGTGTCTTCAAAATCGATGAGCTGAGACCACGACTTCGCTACTCATCAAGCCACACAGGCTCCCCAGTCTCTTCATGGTAGCGTTTCTCAACCTTGGCTGTACAGCAGAATCACTTGGGGGTGGGGGGTGTAAGTAAAAATCCTGATACCTTGGTCATATGCTGGACCAGGAAATCAATCTCTCTCTCAGGTGAGACCCAAGTGTCTATATTTTATAAAGATCTCTAGGTGATTCAACATGCAACCACTTCTTGAGAGTATCTGTTGGTGAAGTTTCCTCACAGCATGCTTGTGACCGTGGACCATGGAGGCCTGAGAAGCCTGAGGTTGTACCTCTGGACTCAGTGCATTCATTTCCTGTGCCATGGATCAGCCTTTCATTTGGTGAGATTGACTAGTGAATATCTTCAAAGTTTATGGAGCGAGAGCAAAGAAGGAAAACTTGTGAGGCCGTCCCTTCATTTCGTGCCAGGGCAGTCCTTGTTTTAATCTCACTCCAATTTGGTATTAGTGCAGAGAATCCCTGGGACCCAAAAGACAGAGGCCAAACTTTGTGGTCAGTCACCCAGGAAGTAGCCACCTCGTATTTGAGGACCTACATAACTAAGGGGCTTACACTCTTTGATTAATAGACTCTTTGACCTACATTAGCCCAAGTAATTGTGAGTTAACTCTATTCCAAAAAGTTGATCAAAAGGCCAAAGCATCCAAAGAAATGCTGCAATTTTTGGCTGTGAATCCTGGAAATATTTTAAGCTCTTCTTGTAAATTAACCAGTATTCTCTCCATTGTAAGTATTAGGAACGAAGCTCCAAGTAGTTCAAGCAGCAACATACAACAAAAGGCAAGAATAATGTCCTAGCCCACCCAGTGGACTGAAGTACGGCTTGATCTAGGTGCTCAAAAAAACAAAACTGCACTTCTCATTCAAACAGCATTCAACTCGTGTTATTGTTGTGCACTGCATTTTCAAGTCTCCTCTTTCCAAGTAGAAGGAAAATGGCCGTCAGGGGTTCGGTCTTCTGTGGTCCCTAAATTCATCAGCCCCAACACACAGAAAGAACTTGACTTCCCCATGTAACAGTTAATAGAAAGATGAGTACTGCCTTGGATTCATCACTGTGTACAGAAAGACAAGGCCCCATGAATGGCCAGGTGTGGATCATATGACCCCCTTGGTAAGGGTCGGACAGCACTGGGAATGGCAGTCTCACCTGAGCTCCATGGGAAGGAACACAGTTCTCACACAAGAAAGAAATGCCAGGCAAACATCCTATGTCTACCATAATGAGTAAATTGTGCCCCTGCTCCATATTTTTTAACCAAGGATAGAACCATATAAAGAAACAAAACTCTAATATTATAATCCATTGCTACCAAACAGTATGTGTTCTATAGTAAAATGTCACAGGTAAGTTTGTTCAATCCATAAATATAGTTTTTTTCTAAGTTATACCCTGAGACATGAGATTGAATTTCTATTTGCTATAAAAATACTTTTCATGGACAATAGAGTAATTCCCATCAGAGTAGTTCCTCAGTCATTCACAAAGAAAAACATCATTATAAAATAGATCTGGAAGAAGTATGCTTTATTATTTTCTTATATTTTATGCAAATTTTAGGACCTGCATAAAACATAGATTAAGTGAATTAATAATTACAAGACAAGAACTCATACAACTACCCATATAATCACCACTGAGGTGAAAACACATTATATACCAGCCCTGTGGATTCTCCCATGCTCCGCCCACGATGACAAAACTACCCCCTCACTTTAGTTAGAAGTAATCTTTACCCTGACTTTCATAGTTACTACTGTCTCAATTTCTTTATAGCTTTATCTGGATCAAGCATCCATAAAATTATAGTAACTATTTTTGAACTTTACACAGGTGGAACAATACATATGCATTCTCTCATGCTCTGCTTCTTATGTTCAATTTGTGGACAAATACTCATCCATATCATAGATAACTGGAATTTGTTTCTTCTCATTGCTGCGTAGTATTCGAGTGCATACATATAATACAATTTATTCAATCAATTTCTGTTACGTGTTTGACTTTTTTCTGGTTTGAGCTTTATAAGCAGTGCTATCATGAGCATTCTTATATGTGTACCCTGATATTACTTAATACGTATCAGTATCACTGGGAAGATTTAGTAGAACACACATCTCTGGGCCTCACCTCAGATTTTCTGATTCCGTAGGCCTGGAGTGGGGTCCAAGCATTTACATTTCTAACTCCTAGGTGATACCAATGCCACTGGTCTGGGACATATACTTTGAGAACCACTGCTCTGGATCTTGCTACTCAAAGTTGGTCCTTGGACCAGCATCAAAGGTGTCACCTAGGAGACAGAATTCTACACCTAGAAATATAGAATTTCAGACCCCACTCCAAATCTACTGAATTAGAATTTTACTTATTTATTCATTTATTTATTTTTGAAGATTTTATTTATTTATTTGTCAGAGAGAGAGAGAGAGTGAGAGCACAAGTAGGGGGAGTGGCAGGCAGAGGGAGAGGGAGAAGCAAACTCCCCCCTGAGCAAGGAGCTCAGTGCAGAACTTGATCCCAGGATCCTGGGATCATGACCTGAGCCCAAAGCAGAGGCTTAACCGACTGAGCCACCCAGGCATCCCTAGAATTTTAATTTTAACAAGATCCCCGGGTGATCTGGATATACACTGAAGTCTGAGAAAAACTGCTGTAGGTTATACACATCTTGAAGTGCAATTTCGTCTGGCTCATAGTAATGTGGACATTTTAAACATCTCTAGATAACATCAAACTGTTTTTTATAACATTTAGAATTTGCACATCAACCACCAGAAATATGTGCATTTTCAGATATTTTTTCAAACAGATTAGGAAAAAGACAGAATAGTTTATTTTTAAACTTAAATAAAACTTCCAAAGATGCCTCTAACTTATCGTCCATAAAACATCTTCCCATTCCCTTAAGTGGGTGAAAATATTAATCAAAGAGTGTAAGCCCCTTAGTTATTCCATATATCCTCCCTTGTCAATTTAGGGAAAAGTATGCACTCTTGAAGGCTTTTGAAAAACATTATAAAGTTATACAGGATGAAAACAACTTTCAAATACAATAATTTTTCTTGGACAGATGATATAAGTCACAGTGGTCATAACGTAATTTTTAAAATATTTGATAGAAGAGCATCAAGTTTTAATGCCCATCTCCCCCAAAACTAGAAAGTTTGGGAGGTACTTTCAAGTTCAGCATGGAAACTTTCAAATGGAAGTGATGCAATCTTAGCTTTTTTCTACCATCATAAACTTTACATAGTGAGTGTTCAATGGCTTACAAGTTACCCACTCTGTGCTCGCATTCCATCTTATTAAACATTTGTGTTTATTTAAAATTTCCTTAACCTAAGGATATGATTTTTCTGATAGTATTAATAGCTTCACGTTTTACTTTTATCCTTTCCTTTCATTTTAGATACACAACTCAAATCTAACGATTGCCACAGGCTTTTGCCACCATCTGTAAAAATGTCCTTCGGATAGCATATACAAATGGAAGGGAAAACACCATTACAGAGAATGTGAGCAGTCAGGAAATATAAACATGAACTACTTCTAATATTCTTCCACATAATCTTAGACATGCCCTAAAACACACTTCATACAAAAAAACACAATATGAAAACGCCAACCAGAATATCTTGTGTATTTTAATGCAGAAAATCCAAAACATTCATTTAATGTTTTTTTAATTGTACTAATGATATTATGATGGTTTCCAGCCTAATTAAAGGATAATTAAGTGGAGGACAATAGCTAAAAAGTGTGTCTCTCTTTTATAATATAATCATTTATGCTAATGCACCATAAATTGAAATAGCAGTAATACTGGAGACAAAAACAAGCTTGCAAGGGAACTCTGTAATCATTTACTATAACAATACCATTCCACATTATAGATATAAAAAGGAAACTTTGCTAAGTATTAGCTAAGTATTAACACTTTACCATGACTACCTCCCCATGGGAAGAAGTCTAGTCCATAAAAGCAGCATATATATTGTGTTATTTATTAAGTTGATGGATAGTTCCTTTTTTCTTTTTCCGCATGCATTTATGTTGGCTTCTAGGAGATCAGTTCACTAACCATCCAGCTGATCATTATCACTGTAATTGTGCACCAAGACCTATGCCCTGACCATTCCCATAGGTGTGTTGTGACTCCCCAGTGGGACTGGCTGGACTGACAACCCATCACAGGGTGTGAAGAGCAAGGCATGTCACGGACCAGTCATGACTGTCCAGCTTGACCTAAACTCAAGATACTCTCTTCATTGAGCCCTCTCCTCATGACTTGCACTGCCCAGATAACCAGCAATCGTCACCACCCATCTGAGTCCAAGTTCTTGCTGATCCTCGGCCAAAGTACTGATTAAGTACTATGAGTACAACGGCAGCCCTAGCCTGGTTAACACTTCTTGTACATTACCACCATCTATAAGAATTGTGGCCGCCATGTCCATGCCTCTGTTAAGTACTATGTGCTGCAAATGGTACTCACTCTGGACAGAGTTTTTTTCCAATCCCACAATCAAACTCTTCTGCCCCACTCTGACACAGTGCAATATGAGGGTAACATAGAGCTCTGACCTCAGATAGATCTCTTACCAACCTCCCATGTCTGTGAAACTTTTATCATGACAGTCATTTACTGCAACAAAAGTAACTGCCTACAGAAACTCCTTACCAAATGTACATTCAGGACACAGACCACCAGTAAGTAACAAACATTTCTTTGATTGTGTGTAGGACTAAGGCTAAGATATGATGAAACACAAGATAGAAATTGTGAGCAGAATAAGAAAATACAAATTTGAGAACAAGGGACGCTCGCTCGGCTCTCACCGCAACTTGCACTGCTTAAATTCCTAACAACAATCATCTCCTCATCAATCCCCCTAAATTCTTGACAAACTTCATTCTATTACTGGGTCATTTTGTCTTCCATTTTGAGTGCAGTTCCAGCCCAATTAGCCTTGGCTAAAAACAATTACCAGGATCTAGAAGGAAGTGTATGCCCCACCTGTCCCAGCTGGGACTCACCTCTGCCCTCTGAAAGTACTTTCTGTTCTTAATGGCACCCATTCAGGACTAAACCGTGACTTTTCCCAAGCTGACGCCTAACCTGCGGTGTCCCGTTCCCACGTGGTGCGCTGTGAAAGCTCCCGGGAGGCTCAGCCGGTCCAAAGGTCTCTTTACCAGTCTATTGTGTCACATCAGCATCCGGTCATTGCCTCTATAAGGTCCTCGTTAAACCGTCCGCTATCAGGAGGGGGAGAAGCATCACAGCCTAGAACTTCTTAACATCTCTTTGGATGTAATAGTGAATTTAGCTAATGGTAAGATATGAGACATAACACAGACATTTTCTGGGAATGAGAAATAGGAAATACGGAGCAAATGACCCTGTCCAAATTAGCTTCCTTTCTAGGGAAGCTCCCGAATACCATGGAAAAGTACTGGTGTGCACGCATATACCCAAGAGGTTTGGTAGGACAGAAAGGAGCTCCCTAACAGGGAAGGGGAATGCTCACACACCCAGTCCCATTTACGCTCTGAAACAGAAGAGTACGCTCGCCTTATAAGGATGAGATGTCCCAAGCACTGGGATGGGATGTTTTGGTAGGTGAAAAGAAAATCCCTCCTATGTGAATGCCAGAATCCAGGAGGTTTAGCAGGCCATAAAACCCGTCATATCCAGTTTCACTGTTATAAAAACTTAGCTGCGAGGAGTCCTAAAATAATAATAAATAATAAATAAATACACATACATCTATACATACGTGTGTCTGTTCCTCACACCCTCACGTAGAATACTCCCACCTCCCCAACTTGAGAACCTGAACATCTTCGGTGATCACACCTTAATGGTTTTTGTAGCATCAAAAATCATTACTAGTATTCCTATTACGAGTGTAGGTATGAAATCAAACTAACTTCCTTTCTTACCACACGTGCATATAAAGTCTGAATCATGTTACACTGCACTGTATTCAAACACACAAGACAAAGAGTAACTCAGACTAGACATTGTTCACCTCCCAAGAAGTGGCACTCCCAGTCCCGTGGGAAATCAGTAGACAACCACAGTTTAATTAACAATAATCATCTGTCTACAATCTTATTTATGCACTCAACTTGATAAGCAAACACGTCAAAGTTGAAGAATGTAGAGAAAACTCAAAATTCAGAGAGGAAATATTGAGTTATATAATATTACCAAATCAGGGAAATGATTCATAAGGTTTTATAAATTCTTATTTGCCATAAAATATGACAGTCCTTAAAAAACTCACTCTTTCTTCAGATGCCAAGTCATGAGAAAATTTAATCCTGCCTTTATAAAGTCTGCATGTTAAATACTATGAAATATGTAACAATAAAATAACAATTATTGGACGGCCATATTTGAGGACTACCACATAAAGTTTTTAACTACTACCTTAAAATATTTGTTTAAAAGCCAACAACAAAAAGTAATCAATGGTCTATACAGACCTTATGCAGACTGGATTGTAACAAATTATTTTTTTAAAAAGTAAAACACAAAGAAAAAGTTCAAGATAACCAGCAAATTATCTCCTATTATTCCTGATAGATTTCTTTGCAAGGAGGTAATAACTACTAGTTACATTTGAAGGTTTCTTGCATCTCAAAGAGAATATTGACTGGTTCGACATTTGTAAAGGAAGACGGTAGCATACGCATGCAGATGGAAGGCCCAGTAACCTGGTGGACATGCAGAGCTGAGGGTATCTCATTGCACTGTGCTCCGGATGCGCCCAGGGGACGGTTGCTGGGAGATGCTGGCCACCACCCTAACTCAGTCCCTAGACAGACACTGCGTAATACAGCTCTTCCAGCAGGACATCCCCAGTGGTGTTTTATTCTTTAAATAGAACATATCAGGATGGATGCTAAACACCAGACAGAGGTCTTCGATATAAAATATTTAGGGTAGTTATTTGAGGGTTATTAAGACTAAGAAAAATTAGCTTATGGTGGCGCCTGGGTGGCTCAGTTGGTTAAGCCACTGCCTTCAGCTCAGGTCATGATCCCGGAGACCCGGGATCAAGCCCCACATCGGGCTGCCTGCTCGGCGGGAAGCCTGCGTCTCCCTCTCTCACTCCCTGTGCTTGTGTTCCCTCTCTCGCTGTGTTTCTCGCTGTCAAATAAATAAAATCTTTATAAAAAAAAAATTAGCTTATGACGTGTGCAATGCACACCTGAAAATATAAATTTCTGGCTTGAGTGCCTGGGACATCAGTAATGCCTAACACTCAGTGCAGGTGGTGAACCCCCCCTACTTTGTGGCTGGGTCTTACGGGGCAATTTAGGCAAATTCGGACCAGATTCTGCATGGAGATGTACTAACTGTCTCAGCATGTGCCCCGCCCAACCCAGCCCTCTCTAGGGCACGTGCTTTCTTTAAACTATCATTGCACAACATGTCTTTTGGTAGTCAGTGTACCTTATCAGTCAGTAATTGTAAGTTCCTAAAACCCTCTATGCTTCACTACCTAGGCATAAGGAGGTGGATTAAGGACTGGAGACCAGACTACTTACAAAGCACCTTACATGGATTAGAACGTGCGATTGTCCTGTGCCAACAGCTTAGGCCACTTTAAACACATTGTACTTGTAATGCCATGGACTTACCAGATCTTTCATTCCTGACCTCAAAGTACTGTGCAAACAGAGTGCTTTTCTGCATTTTGTAAAGATGGAAAAGATGGAGCACAACACAGTAAAATGAAAGCTGGAGTTTCCCGTTGTCTTAGAGGGAACTTGTAGTTACAATTTTTGCTTGCACGATTCAAGTTACCCAAAACAAACAAATAAACAAAACAAAACAAAACAAAGCTCTGGGAGGTGGATGGGGGGGATGGATAAAGTCTGTAATGGGGATTAAGTGCACTGAGTAATGTATAGAATTATTGAATCACTATATTGTACACCCGAAACTAATACAACACTGTATGTTAATTACACTGGACTTAAAATGTAAAGAAAAAGTTTTGGAAATAGTAATGATGGCCACAGAACATTGTAAATATAGTTAATTTCCCTTAATTATGCACCTAAAAATGGCTAAATGGCACATTCTGTTATATGTATGTTACTGCAATAAAAGCATTCAAAACAAAGAAAAAAACTGCTGAGGGCAAGGAGTTTGAAAACTAAAATATCTAAACAATGACATAAACTCCTATCAAGACAAATTGCTGAGTCATCCTATCTAGGAAGCAATTATCACAATGCAACATATCAGAAAGTCAAAAGTGGACAGAAGTCCAGAGACATTCCAAGAGTAGATACATGGAGATACAGGAGAGAGGATCATTACTTACTGTCACTTTTTTTACTGTTTGTTTGCTTTTTGTTTACGATTGATTTTTTCTAAGAAACCAGATAGCATGTGCATCCACTTTACAAATATTTAATGAGGTCCCACTATGCACCCAATACTGTTTTAGGCACTAGGGACAGAACAGTAGAAGAAAAGGTAAAATTCCTGAAGAATCCGTAAACTGAAGGCCCTGGTCACAATCTGGAACACTCTAATAATTAGATCAGTAGAGGAGGATAAAGCAGCCAAGGAGTTGGAAAAGGAATAGCCAATGCAGTAGGAACAAAACCAGGAAAATACAGTATCACAGGAAAAAAAAAAAAACAACAACAACCCATAGGACATCAAAAAGGAGGAAATGTCAACTGCTTAGAAGGACTTGTTGAGAGGAAGTAGAATAAAAAGAGAGTCAAGCCTCAGTGCAGATGTAGAGAGACAGGTACAGAAGTAGGTTTAGTGACCACAGATAATCCTTCCAGTAAGTTTTATTTTTTTAATTTATTCATTTGAGAGAGAGAGAGAACAAGCAGGGGGAGCAGAGGCAGAGGGAGAAGCAGACTCCCTGCCAAACTGGGAACCCAAAGCAGGGCTGGATCCCAGGGCCCTGGGATTATGACCTGAGCTGAAGGCAGAGGCTTAACTGACTGAGTCACCCAGGTGTCCCTCGTCCAGTAAGTTTTGTAGTGAATGAGGAGTAAAGAAATAAGAGGTGTTTAGAAGGAGATGTAGGTGAGCAGAGAAAATTTTTAAGTTGTAGATAAAATAGCAAGTTTATCTGCTGTCAGATAAGGTAGAGTAGAGAGGGAGAAACTTATGATGCTAGCAAGAAGGAAGACCTGAAGAATGTTAGATGGGGCAGGACCCTAAGCCCAGGAATGGGGTTGGCCTTTGATGGATACAGACACAACTCATTCATATTAATAAAGAGGCAACATTCGAGGAGTTCTTGGGGGGCTCAGTCAGTTAAGCATCCAACTCTTGATTTTAGCTCAGTTTTTGATCATGAGACTGAGCCCCTTGTTGATCTCTAGCCTAGGTGGAACCTGCTTGGGATTCTCTCTCTCCTTCTGCCTCTTGTTCTTTCCCCCCTCCACACCAAAGAAAGAGGCAACATTTGAATACAGACATGGGCAAAAGTACCGTTGGTCATTTCAAAGGTGGAAAAATGTGGAACCTATCAGCTTTTAAAAAAAATAAACTTTGAAGAAATGTTTCCATCTATGAATTGTGGTATGGCATTTAGAAAGGTGAAAGACAGAACACTAGGGTATAGAAAGTATAAGCTCAGTCTTCTGGGTCTTGAGCTGTTCTCCAGAAATATCCGGCTGCTTAATTAAGTACTGGCCATAGAGTTTGAGCTTCATCCGGATGTAAGCATTGCCTTTACCTGGCAGGTGATTTTAGGAAGTGATTTTAAAGATAAACATGGGATCTTACCAAGGTCAGAAAGAGATACCAGTGTAGTGATCTCATCTACATCGTCATGTGCCTTTCGGTGACGGGGCTCTCCAGCATATGCAGTGGGCCCAGTGCCTTCACATTCACTTTCCTGTACACTCCTCCAACCCATTCTTCGAGATTCAGAGGCTCTGGATAACCATGTACATTTTACAGATAAGTAAACCCAGGCTCGGTCACTGCTCAAAGGTTCACAGCTAATAAATAGCAGGGCTGCCGTCCTGAGGGTTAGGAAGAACAGACTTCAATGAATAAGACATAGAGAGGTTGTGCTTGTGTGTGTGTATGTGTGTGTGTAGATCCTAATCATAAAAAAAATAACTTGAAAAGCAATTGTTTACTCTGTAAAAACAGGTCAATGCACAGCAGACCACACAAGATGGAATTCTGAAGAGGAGAGGAAGCGGGCCGCTGTTCTATCATTCCCAGTGAAGGCAATTTACAATTATGTAAGGTACCCTTCTCTGAAGTCTGCAGGACACAACTTACATGTTCACATCTTCGACCAACCCCAGCTCCCAAAAAGTTATGGTTAATTCCAGACATCTAATTCAACCTCCAAAAATGAAGATCTGCCCTATGGAAGAGATTCCAAAAGGACCGAAAAAATAATTTTGCGAAGAAGTTTGAAAACTGTTGTTTTTAACAATGGCAACAGTTCCATGCCAAATGTTGAAATGTCTGGGATACCCTCTTGGAAGCAGACAGGGTTCCTTTGGGCTCAGATCCCTGCTACAGTTTAAAATGCAATGTTGTCAGGTTATTGTCAGATCTAGGGATTTTTTTTTAAGGACTTTATTTATTTGACAGAGAGAAACACAGCGAGAGAGGGAACACAAGCAGAGAGAGTGAGAGAGGGAGAAGCAGGCTTCCCGCTGAGCAGGAAGCCCAAGGTGGGGCTTGATCCCTGGACTCCAGGATCATGACCTGAGCCGAAGGCAGATGCTTAATGACTAAGCCCCAGGAGCCCCAGATTTAGGGTTTGCATCATTTATGTCTCTATCACCTTTAGAAAGTTACGTTATTCCTACTTACTTTGGTGAAAAGAAAGAAGGAAAAAAACAGCATCGAGATTACAGTATTTATTGGCTCTTTGATGCATGAGTATTGAGGCAGAATTCCACTAATTTCATTCAATAACTTTTACTGCCTTCTATGCCTTAGACACTGTGGCTCTGAGAAAACAGACTTTGTCTCTGTCTTTCTTTTTCCATGTCTTCTTAGGAAAACAGAGTTTACTGGCCTAATCAAGCTCACACAATTAAATGAGCTGGGCTGAGGTATTAGACATATAAACAAATTTGACTGAAAAGGTATTAAAAGTTCCAGACGGTTGGTATCTACAGAGTATAATAGGGCACACGGCGGGGGGACGGGGGGTAAATCAAGACAAACAGCTCAAGTGGAAACTTGAAAAGTGAGTCATTTTCCTTGGATACATGGGGAGCTAGAAGGCGGGGAGGGAGAGACCTGAGTCACAGGATCAGGGTGGGTAAAGGGCCCCAGAGCGAAGCAGTACATTTGCAGATTTATCAATTGCACGCATTTTTTCACCTTCACCCTCTAAAAATTACTGTCTATGGGGCACCTGGATGGCTCAGTGGGTTAAAAATCCTCTGCCTTCGACTCAGGTCATGATCTAAGGGTCCTGGGATCGAGGCCTGAGTCGGGCTCTCTGCTCAGCAGGGAGCCTGCTCCCTCCTCTCTCTCTGCCTGCCTCTCTGCCTACTTGTGATCTCTCTCTGTCAAATAAATAAATAAAATCTTAAAAAAAAAAAAGAAAAAAAAGTCCTGGTCTTTCCTAAGAATTTGCTCTGATAAGAACCCAGGAAAAGAAAATGCCACTTAAAAAAAAAAAAAATTACCGTCTATGTGACAGATAACGTTCGAAGACCAGAATTTTCATTTAAAGGTCTAAAAACATTTGTGACCATTGTAATTCCATCATAAACTACATTTATAAACAGAAAATGGCCAAATATTCACCTAAGGTTCATGGAGAAGAGAAAGATAATTCTGGAAAGTAAAATTTTTTAACATGGTCTCAATCCTTGGCACAATTTTAGAGCAACAAACCAAAGGGATGTAAGTTGAACTTCACCAAAAACACGTTCTCTCAACAGCCCTCAATGTCCTTAAACAGTCAAGAATCATTAGGCCTGGCAAGTGTGGAAGGCATTCTCAAATACTAAAATGAAAAGTGACTATAATTTTTTTTTTAAGATTTTATTTATTTGACAGTGAGAAACACAGCTAGAGAGGGAACACAAGCAGGAGGAGTGAGAGAGGGAGAAGCAGGCTTCCCGCTGAGCAGGGAGCCCGATGCGGGGCTCGATCCCGGGTCTCTAGGATGAGCCAAAGGCGGTCGCTCAACCAACTGAGCCACCCAGGTGCCCCAATTTTTTTCTTATTTTCTGAGGAGAGAGTAGAAAAGGCTTAAGGTAAAGTCTTCAAGCAAGTAGACTGAGAGTAGATTAAGCATCTTTTTCCAGTGATTGATAATAACCTGAGAAGTCTTTAGATAGTCAAACAATGCAGTTCAGGACCCCTTTTATTTGGGGTGTGGGGTACAAGAGATGGAGGTTACTTAGAATGCTCAAACTTCTTTTGTACTGAATAATCTACCAAACCTTTATTGCTTTAAACAGGGGAAGAAAAACGTCCCCAAACCAAAAACTACATGGAGTATGTAAGAGCTTAGGAGACAATTCTCAGGAAGGAAAATACTATAGACTTGGCACTAACTCTCTTTTCTTGGCTGATCCCTTCTTACTTACAGGTTAATGCACAATGCTAACAGTTCACCTGGTTGTGACTATAATAGAAAGAAGAGGGCATACATGTCAAAAAAAAAAAAAAGATTTTCCACACAATTTGGAGATACCAGTGTTCTTATGCTTTCCAAAACCTCAGAATGAAATGCTCTAAATGCTGATTTACATCTGAGGAAAATTGCAAAAGTTGGTACCAACATTACCTTTGTTTCCCCCCTGAATAAGTATCTCATCAGGAAATTATACAGAGTAATATCCTTGAGTTACCATGTTCTTTTGTCAAAGTTCAATTTGGCTTATTAGATCACAAACGTTATCTGAGATTCTGAGTCTGGGCTTCATTCTAGTATCTGAGCATCATTTTAGGATTTCATTACATTCTCTTCTGTGTGGTTCCAGGGTTATTTTATGATGCGTCTGTGAATACTGGCCTATCATTAGAATTCCAAAATGCCTTAGAGTTCCTCTACCTCAAGTGAAAATCAGACAGAAGGCATCTATCCACAATCATACAGCCAGTGACTGGTGGAGTCAGAACACTTTCTCTGACCACAAGAAACTTTTTGTGAACAAAATTATATTCTTCTCTATTAAGGAACCACACTAAACTAATTGAAGTAATAAACACATAGTGCTTGAAAAGACTCAGTTTTAACGTCCACTTCTCTTGATCCCCTCTCTTTGCTCCAACCACTTCCCACATCAGGGTTCTGTAGACCTTGCTTGGATGTTTTATGCTGATGATCCCAATGCACTGTGAGCCCTCGAAGGCAAAGATCACATCTTCATTTTCACACCTACAGTGACAAGTGCACCTCAGGCACTGAATTAAAAAGTGCAAATAAACATCAAATGATCTAGGACTTAATGTCAATTCGACGCTCATCAGGGGTCATGCCAACTTGTGTTAACTGTAACACTGATTAATATTTATTTGTATTACATTGGTGAAACCGAAGTCTAAATATTTTAACTCAACTGTGGACCTCCTGAGGGCAGAGGGCACATTTTGTTTTTATTTTTGTCTTTATTTTTGTCTTCTCCAGTACCTAACAAAATGCCCAGTAGCTAAGATGTGTTTGTTAACTGCATGAATAAATGACAAGCTACTTCTCAAGGGCGTTCCAGGCACCGTAGTGGTCCCAGCTCATCTCTTATGTTAGACGTCTACCAAGGGTGCCTCACTTTGCTCCTAGCTTATATTCTTGGCAGGAAAATGGTGGCATTTTCTTGGAGACCACACACTTTGTACAACACCATAGGCTACAGGTTTTCCACCTCTTTATGGACTCAAAGGTTTGGGAATCATTTATTAATGCTTATAAAAGGGAGCCTTGCTTAGTGCTAATGCTCTTATTGTAACTCGTTGGAGTAGAGGTTATGGAACAGAAATGGACACCTTCCATGAAGACATGCTCTGCTGTATTCTTGAGAGCTCAAAGGGGAAGGTCAAATAATTTAGATTTCTTTTATCCGCTCACACATTTACTGAGCACCCACTATGTGCCAAATGAATGGCTGAGGATGCAGAGACGGATAATAATTGGATTCTGCCATCAAGAAGCTCACAGTCAGATGGGAGAGTCTGGCATAGAATGCTATAATGACTTGCACAGACTTATGAACAAAATGGTTTGTGTCATTTTTCCCAACTCGATCTTTCTCCCAAAGCATCTCATCCTCTTCTAAAGAGAGAATCATTCTGTGGGCTCTGAATTTTTTTAAATATTCTGTATTCTAATTGGCTTTCAGCAATTCAAAGTTAATACTACGTTGGTGCTCAGGAAATCAGCTTCTCCAGATTGATCTATGTTTTAGAGAGGAGAAAAACAACTATTTCTAAAAACCGTATATCCCCTTCTGAGGGGAGAAACAGCAAGCAAACACACAAATCCCTTTAAAACGAATGTGTCAGGAGCAGGACTCAATAAAGCATGGATGTAACATGAAACACATCACATAATGGAGCTGATTGTATTGTTGAGCACAGGTTTTGAAATCCTTCTCCCAGCTCATGCTGTGGCCCCAGGTTAAAAATCTGCAATGTGTTAAGCAATAGTAACCTTTAAGGTAAGAGGGTCAACTTACTCAATATGGTTTTACTCCGGAGCAAAAATTGGGGCTAACCAAATGCCAAGTGTTTGCTATCAAACACAAACTGCTCCCCCATACATGCAGTAATAGAAAAAGCTCTTTTTCCCTTAGAAACCTCACCCCCCCCAATTTCAATACCTATATTCCCATGATGCCAAATAATCCTGGTAGTTTCATCATTTTTTTTTTTTTTAGTTTATATGGGGGGGCATTAACACCTTCATAATATTATTTCCATTGTACTTAAAAATTTCTAAGCTAGAGTGCCTGGGTGGCTCAGTGGGTTAAAGCCTCTGCCTTCGGCTCAAGTCTTGATCCCAGGGTCCTGGGATCTAGGCGGCATTGGGCTGCTCAGCAGGGAGCCTGCTTCCTCCTCTCTCTCTGCCTGCCTCTCTGCCTACTTGTGATCTCTCTCTGTCAAATAAATAAATAAAATATTAAAAAAAAAAAGAATTTCTAAACTATTTATATTCTACACACACACACACATACACACACACACACACACACACGAATTTCTAATTTTTAAGTGTATTCACTAAATTCTCAGCCTCTCAAAAACATGCATGTTTAACATTGGTTTTCTAAGACATGTAATAATCTGCATAGAATGTATGCTGGGAGGGGCAGGTTACTCCAGTTCCTTATAAAAAATCGAAATAACTTGTTCTATTGGTGTCACATGGTTTATTTACTGAGTACAGGGTAATGGTATTTTGGCTCACTTCTTTATAGGCTATCATACCAAAATCCACATCACTTCCAAAATATTTGAATACGCTGATACCAGCTGAAAATTGACTCAAAGGAACACTCAGTCTTTTTTTTTTAGTTAGGCAATATGTTTGAATTTTTGCTAAGTCTTCATTTTTCGATAAGATAATAGTCTAAATGAGTTTGCACTTTATCATCAGATAAAAACAGGTCTTTTCAATTAGTGGCAACTCATTTTCTCAGTCTCGCTCCCTGTATTTGGAGCAGATGAGGCAAGGGAACCCAACATTTAGACTTCCAGGCCCTTCCCCCAATCATTATACACATGTACTTCCCTTACTTAGTAAGTATCATGCTCTGTGTCTTGAAAATAAAGATCTAGCAAAAGAAATTGTATCCCCTAGATATTAGAGTCTCCTAGATATTTCACAAGTATTCAGCCAGTGAACTGTGGGACAAAAAAAAGAAGAAAAAAAAAAAGCCATGTTCTTTACTGTTTCTTTAATCTTTATTTTTCTCCCTCTCTGGTTAATCCCTACATTTCCTCTAGCCTATTTGTAAAGTATCATGTAAAACAAAATAAAAAAAAATCACAAAAGCTGAAGTTAATGATCTTGAGAATTACTTGACAGGTCACATCATGGGATATGGGCCAAAATCTCAGTTTGTGGCTAGACCGTAGAAAACACTGAATTCTTATCTTTCACTTGCAGCCTGGAGAGGACAGGAACTGTAGCCAGGTATATGAGTTTAAGATTCATAGAGTACTCCAGACTAAAAAGAAAAGGGTGGAACTCAGTGAAAGCACAAAGAGCGAGCTGCACACAATAAGCATTATAATGGTGCTCATTATGATAATGGAGATGAATGGAAGAATGGATAAATGGGATATGTAGACAGACAGACAGACAGACAGACAGACAGAAATAGCAAGTTAGCTTACAACGTGTCAGGCACTATGCTAAACCCTACCAGTGCTTTTTAATTTAATGCTCACAACAAGGTTATGAGGAAGTAATATTTAAGATCAACTGAATTGGTTATAGAGATTAACTGTAGAGATTCAAGGTTCCAAGCTTTTAAGACTGAGAGAATGAGATTGTTAGGGTTAAAATCGTCGTCGAATCATTTTTGTAAAAATGTGCTTAATTAGAAGGCTATAGACCCTAGGTACCATCTCTTTATTTGGCATATCACATAATAAAACCTTAATTAGGGCAAATTAAGTGTTGTGAGACTATTTTGAATTAAAGAAATGTCTCAATAAAAAAGGGTGTTTTGAAAAATATATAATTGTATTAAAAGAAGTTCATAGAGTAAGACAGTTGGCAAGTATTAAGCTGTTTTTATTTTTTAAGATTTTATTTATTTATTTGACAGAGAAAAACACAGGGAGAGAGGGAGCACAAGCAGGGGGAGTGAAAGAGGGAGAAGCAGGCTTCCCACCCAGCAGGGAGCCTGATGAGGGGTGCGATCCCCAGGACTTCTGAATCATGACCTGAGCCAAAGGCAGATGCTTAATGACCGAGCCACCCAGGTGCCCCCTAAGCTCTTAATAGGAGGAAGTATTGCCTGTATTAAGGATTCTTATAGAAGAATTGATAAATACATATATTAAGATGAATATTTCCACTGTTTAAATGCAAATGAGACCAATAAATAGTTCCACTATTAAACAAGCTTATGTTTTTGCTTTCTTTATTGTTTTCTTGACAAAAATACTGCTGACATAAAAACCTTACAAAATTTTCTCAGAACAAAATAATATTCTGGTCTTTAGAAGACACACAGAAAAATTTTATTTTAGTATGATTACTTTATAGACTATATTAATATTCCAACAAATTAAGTAGTTTTCTTTGCCCCTTCTTTATATAAAGATCATTTTATAGAAGGAATTTTTTAATTTTATGTTCTTCCCAGTGCCAGTGGAGTAGAAGAGTCACAATATTCCTAAATTATTCTCAGTTATTTTGTTATTTTCAAGGTAAAAAGTGTCACTCAAACTCCCCCTTGTTCCTTGGCTGCTCACTTATGTCTCTACACCACCTCTTCTGCTCACCACTTGGCCTCCCACGTGCCAACTACCCCAGGATAAATGGATAATGCTTCCTCTGGGTACTCGATGTCTGCACAGCTACTCTGAGATGATACTTTTATTATGCCCATTTTAAAGAAGGAAAATCAAGGCACGGAGAGTATAGGAAATTTTCTCAAGTTGCACAAAGTAAGAGAGTCAGAACTTAAACCTGTGCTCAGGTGTTAAATCCTATGATCTTAGCCACTTTGCTATAGCATCTCTGGCTCTGGTTAAGTGGGTACATATGGCCCCTTCCCTGCTGCATTGGAGTGGAGTAGTATTAACTCTCAGGAGCAGATTGTTCATGTCTCTTCCCAAATTATCTTTATTTTTTTTTTTAAGATTTTATTTATTTGACAGAGAGAAACACAGCCAGAGAGGGAACACAAGCAGGGGGAGTGACAGAGGGAGAAGCAGGCTTCCCGCCGAGCAGGGAGCCCGATGTGGGGCTCGATCCCGGGTCTCCGGGATCATGACCTGAGCCGAAGGCAGTCGCTTAACCAACTGAGCCACCCAGGCGCCCCCCAAATTATCTTTAAATGACATCATATTGGTTGTCTGAAACAGGTCACAGTGAAAGTATTTATACTATGGAAATCAGCTATACTACAAATCAGGGTTTTATTTTTCCCCTATATCTATCTGCACATCACTGGGCACCATCTTTCTACTTTGGGTTTCATGGAAGTTATGGAACTAAGAAATTCCAGTCCCAGTACCGATGGACAAGACCATCCTACCAAGCTAAAGTACAGGATTGAATTAATTCTTTGTGGTTATTCTTGTTAAAGAGAAGCAGGCTAACAGTGTGTACCAGACAAACATGAGAACCAGTCAACTCAGAGGCCATATGTGGTCTTGTTTCTGTGTTGACACACTTGCCCAGATGAAAAGAATGACTATTGTCATTAAGCAACATGTTTTGCGCTACTTCACATTCTCTTAGCTTCACTTTTGCATCTGGTTGGAACAAGTCAATAGTTCTGTACACATATCTCCTAGACACAGGGACACAGGGCCCATCTTAAAAAGAACAATGTGACACTCATCCCCATCTGGGACACCACCCGTTGAAGCCCATTTGGCATTTGCATGTGTACAATTTTTAACTACAGGGCACTTAAACTTGGCAACCCTCTGCCAACGGAGCATGACAGGTGATAAATTCATTTTCCTTTTGATCCTGGACAGACAATGTGAGATGCATTCTCTGTTATTTCTCGGGAGGTCCCAGGGCAATGCGAACCAGCTATTCACAGCGGTGGTCAATTCAACAATGCTTCCCTGTACTCGCGTTCCTTCCTTCCCCCATTCTACTTTTCCCCTGTCTTTCACTTCTATTCCTTGGTATCAGTTTTCAAATAAACCACCTGCATAAGACCCTTTGCCTCTGGCTTTACTTTCGGGGGAATGGGGAATGTGGGCCAAGATCTCTCTCTCTGAGAACCTCCCATAGCCAAGGCAAGGAGGCCTAAATTTGAACCAAGAAGAGGATGTGGTTTCTTTCCTCTTCTGAGTATCCGGACACATAATGCATTGTTAACAAGACTTGGGCCTTTTAAAAAACTTGAATTCTAGCAAGGAAGATGAGCATTAAAAAAAAAGAAAAAACAAATATATAAATATTAAATTTTTTCTCTAAGAATTATTACAAAGAAGACCAGTCCATTTTTTTTTTTTCTAGTTTGAGGCTACATAAAAGCCAACACTTCACTTTCTTAGTGGTACCTGAAATGCTCCTTTCTAGAGGGTAAACCCTGGCATCCCTTGCCTGAAGCAGCAAGTCATCAGCATTAGAAATCATAATCACCACACTGGGGTGGCATGGGCCATCCCCTACAAAAAAACAATCTGAGATCACAACATCCAATCCAAGAAAAAAAAAAGAAAAGAAAAGAAAAAAGAAAAGAAGAAAAGAAATCCTTTCATAAAAGAGAAACAAACCTCACTACTCAGATAAATTTCCCCATGGAAAGTACAAATCCCCAATTACTACCCAACATGTGCAAGATATAAAACCTCCCTCAGAGCTGAGGATCTGCACGATATTTAACAAATTACCAGCATCACAGCATGTTGGATGGAGATTCAGGACAATACCAGGCAGGGAAAAAATCAAAAAAAAGCCCCAAAGTGGTTGTTTTCAAAATACTGCATGAAGCCAAGTAACTCTTTTAAAACCTCCATTTTCTTTCTAGATTCTCGCCATGGTCAGACTCCAAGGACCCAGCGGATGATGGAGTCAAGAGAGAAAGAATCTAATTACCTTCAATGTGCAGTTTGAATTGTCCTTGATTCTTCTCTGTGGCTTTTTTCAGTGATAAAGGCATTTAGAAGACCAGAATCAGAAAAAAATGAAAAATATTGATCTTCTAAACTCTCATATTGGTTTCAGTCACCACTGTTTGGGGTAAGAAAGAACAGCAATGCTACAATTTGAGTATACTGTTGTTGTTCCAATGTAAAAAGTCTCTATTCTGCACATAAGTTTATTCTCTGCCTTAATTAATGACTTCAACAAATATTATTGAGTACTTAAAATTGCCAGGCACAGTGCTAGGCTTTCAGAATGTAACACGCAAAAACCCAGTTTTTGAATTCCACCACATTCAGGTCACAATAAATGGTACATCAGTAGTAACTATAGAAATCAGTCTCTAATCTGACCTATTTTCCACAGGCACATGAGACTGACCATGTATTTGCGACCATGTCTCAGAAAGAATTCTCAGCAGAAAGAATCACAGTCCCATAGAAGCCTTGTATCAGGTCTCAGAAATAATCTCGTCCACTTGCCTTATTCCATAAGTAAGAACACGGACTCCTAGAGAGATGAAGTGACTTGCTCAAAGATATGAAACAATTAAGCAGCTGTAACTGGCAAATTAATTATTGATATATTCTGGTTCTTCTTAAATCATCCATAGACATTCTTTTTTTTTCCACTCACCCTTGGGAGTTTACAACCTAGTACTTGAGATAGTCTCCCAAATAAATGTAAGTAAGTAAATAAATAAATACTCCTGCAATTTGCTTCATTGATTATATGGAGCCCATATCTGATTTAAGCAAGAAATCTGAAAAGGCTTCTCCGAGGAAGTGAGTGGGCCATGAAGAATGTGAAGACATTAGGTAGGGACAGAGGGACGAGAAGGTGGAAATGGTAGGGGACATTTGGAAAGTGTATGAGTTTCCTAGGGCTGCTATAAAAACAAAAATGCCCCAAACTTGGTGGCTCAAGACAACAGAAACTTATTTGCTCACAGTTGTGGAAGCTAAGAGTCCAAAATTAAGGTGTCAGCATGATTGAGTCCTTCTTGGGGGCTGAGAGGATGAACTGTTCCAAAGCCTGTATTAATCTGCGTGGGCTGTCATAACAACAACAACAACAACAAAAATGCAGATGGGGTAGTTTTAACAACAGAAGTTCATTTTCTTCAATTCTGGAGTCCGAGATCAAGGTAACAGCAGTGTTGGTTCCTGGTAAGGCGTCTCTTCTTGTCTCCTATGTCCTTACATGACATCTCTGTGTTGATGTTCAGAAAGACAGCTCTGCGGTGTCTCTTCATTTTGCAGCATTAGGTGAGTTAGGCCCCATCCTAAGGCTCTCAGTTAACCTTAATTACCTCCTTATGGATCTGTTTCCAAATGCAGTCATATTAGGGATTAGAGTGCAAACTGTCAGTGGGGGACAAGTCAGTCCATAGCAATACCTCCGGCCTAGCTTCTCCTAGTCTGGTAGTTGCCCATCATCCCTGGCATTCCTTGGTCTGTGACAACATAACTCCAATCTCTGCTTCCAATATCATGTGACATTCTCCCTGTGTCTCTGCATCCAAGTTTCCCTCTTATTATAAGGACACCTCTCACTGCATTTAAGACCTGTTCTAATCTTTTATGACCTCATCTTCACTTGATTCTATCTTCAAATAAACTATTTCTAGATAAAGTCACATTTACAGGCTTTGGGTGGACATAAACTTTTGAAGTTTAACCTACTACAGGGGGTAAAGAGAGTTCCTGGAATTCATGTGGACAAAGCACCTGAAGAGGTGACAGAAGGGGAATTGCACAACTGGGAAATATAGAGCAGCACGCAAGAGGGGAAGGCTTTGTGGCTGTGCACTGAGCAGCCGGTCTCGTCCTGAGACCAACAGGCAGATATTACATGGTTTCAAGAAGGAAATGACATGGCTGAATTCATGTGCTAACGGGGCATGTAGGCTTCAAGTGTAAAAGCAGAAAACATGCAAAAGAACTTTATGAGGTGAATGCAATAAGCTTGATGAGTGAGGACAGGAGAGAGATACCTGGACAAGACTGATCTCACAGTGGAAAAAGGAGAGGAATCCATTAGCACAGCAGCCTCAAACTTACAGCTCACAGAAGCCAGGTTTGTTCTCTATCCTTTGTCAGCTGGCTTTTTCTTTTTTGGTTCACAGTCTTTGACGTGGAATATCACATTAGGTGAATTTCACGAAACACAGCATTTTCCCTACGGAAAGCTCACTTGATTGGTCTCAAGGTGGTATGGACCAAAAAGGAAATATACATTGTTTTTAGAATATAAAGATTTTTGCAAAGGGTAAGGTCACAGAATTTGATGATTGGTATTCAAGGGTTTGGGTTACAGTCCCACGGTGGTTTAAAGTAACTGTATAAATGATCTATTTGATTCCCTTTGATCTGTTTGATTTCCCCCCAATAACCAGTCACTGAGTGACTTCAATAAATATTTCCTTGATATACTAATTAATATGACTTAGTAAAAATATTTAGAAATGACTACTCTAGTTATTTCAATTAATAGTAACATTTGGTATACTCCATGATTAAACAGTTCATTTGCTCAGCTTTTCTTTTGCGTACTTGGGACTATGGCCAGAATGACACTTCAGACCATCTGAACTCCATTCAGGTTTACAGTATGAAAAATATATTATAGCACCTCAGAAATAGAAGCATTCGCTGTATAAAACTCTCATTCATCCCTCTTCTCTCCTTTCCCCATCCGAACTAGTTAGGAAGAGGAAACCCTATAAATGTGGACCAGAAAGGAAAAAATCTATTAAATAAAAGAAGTACATAAGTTAATGGTAATGTGTTGGACATGCAATTTAAATTGGAAAACCAACTTAAATGCAAAGCAATTACTGACACTTTTAATATTAGCCAGACTAATAAAGCAGCAATTAGATCTCATTATATAGCTATAAAATTGGTTTGTAATAGATTGATTGCACCAAATGTTCCTACTGGTTTTTGATGGCCTTATGGACAAGAGAACTATTCTTTTATTTTGTTTTGAGGAAAAAAAATTCTAACAGTTATAAACCATTTGAGTTCTTCTTTTTAAGTGGGCATCAAAGATAAGGCAAACAAGCACACACAAAAGGAAAAAAAAAAAAGGAAGAAAAGATACCAAACACTACATACACTCAAGTGTATTTATTTTTCCCAAGAGATCATCAGTTGTTTCAAAATCTTCTTGCCAAGGAGCAGTTTTTTGAAACTCTTATAGCAGATTGTTCATTTGTTCATACTTAAGGTAAATGTGTGGAGATGCTATGCTAAATAGATTTTTCCCTAAATTATATAATCAGATAACTAACTGAGTAAGTAATCTCAATTTTTTATATTAAACATTATAATTCTAAAAAACAAAGAGACCTCTACCCAGCCATATCCCACTATCCCAATCTTCCTTCCTCCCCTCCCCTACAGCACCACCAAATATGGGAAAGCCAATTAATTTGTTATTAATGAGAGGAAGAAAAAATAAGCAGTGGCCCATGAATGCTGGCATCTGCAGGATTCCAAAAGTTCCTTTCCCTTGTTTCCTTCTTTGTTTGAAGTGGGAGAGATTTGCAACCAGTTTATGCTATAGAACTCCCTATGGGTCAGTATGCGGTGAAACCACACTGTTCTGTACCTCTCTCTTTTTCCTGTCCTGTTCCTCTCATCTCCTACTTGCTTCTCCAGAATGTGTTCACTACACTAATCCTATGCTCTAAATACCTGTTTTCAGCTCTGTTGCTAAGGAAAATCTGATCTAAGACAAGGCCTTTCCTTTGGTTCTTTGAAGCATCTGGTTGCCCCAATTCTCCCTTACTTTTATCCAGGGATATGGCCTCCTAGAACAGTTACACTCTTCAGTCTCCCATGCAGGTGCGATAAGGCTGTGAGACTCACTTCTGTTTCATAGGAAATAAACAGAGATGTCTTTGGTAGAGTCAGGAAGTTAACTTTCTTTCCAGACATATACCTTGTTGGCCCCTGTTCTCCCTTCCTTTACCCATCCTGCTGCCTAGAATGGGCTCCCCACCATCTTGAGTGAAGAGGATGAACACCACACTCTAGGGATGACAGAGTGTCAGGATGAATGGAGTCCAGAGTCTGAAGACTTTGTTAAAAAAAAAAAAAAAAAAAAAAAGGAGTGTGAAACAAGCACTGGGCAGCACACCTCTGGAATTTCACATGAGAACAAATTAAAGTCTGTCGTAATTAAATTACTATGATTTTGAGTTTTCTAAACACTGTGGAACCTAACCCTAACAAATACAGGGCAGGGCACCAACTGTCACATGCAAAATTATGCCAGCCCCTATGGGCCCAAGGTATCTGACATAATTGAAACAATGGGCAAAAAGAGAAGAAGCTGAAGAAGAATAAACAATGCATACTGTGGATCATTCACCGAAATCAGGATAGTGGGGTCTAGCACTCACTGGTTGGAAGGCTGCAATCCCAGAAACTTAACAGGTTTGACCTGAGAATTCTATGTTCTAATAGGTCAACTCTTGTCATCTTGGCTTATACTCACAGTAGGAAACATTATCAGAATAGTGTTCTGTAATATAGTATGTGTGTGTGTGCATGTGTGGGTGTGCACTCAGACTGTACAAATAAATTTTTAAGAACACCTTAAATGAGATATTAATATATACTAATGTTAAAATAAAGGAACTTTGTAATTATTTTTCCTGCTTTTTAAATCACTTACTTCTTCCTAATCTAAATGGCAAAACCCATACCCAAGTTTTAATTTTCTTAACTCTGGATAACAAAGATGGGAAGTTATCTGAGACTCCAAAAATATGAGTCAGTAGAAATGACTCTACAATAATCTAGTACTTGGGGGGTAAATGTGTTCTCTAAAATGCAATTGGATCCTATTTAATGATGGTCAGTAAATTCATCCAATTGTGTGGGGACACTTTTTGTGATCAATTTCATTCTGTAGATTTCAGCAAGAAGTTTGTGCAACTCAAAGCTAGTACTGTAAAGAAAATTATTAAAAAAAAAAAAGAAAAAGAAAATTATTGTGATATCTCTATGGCTCTGGAGAACAATAGCTAACACCCCTAATAAATAGTGACCCAAATCAAACTATGTCCCCATGCCCCACTGTGTATATTTTTGGAGATAATCAGCTATTTATTCATGTGTAGGATACATAGGAGCTACTGAAAGAAACAAGTGGAAATGACTCAACTAATACACATGCATTCTTAATTCAGTAGACATTTAAACATTTTTAGTGATATTTTATGTTTGAGACTTAACATTCTAATCAACATTCTGTTGAATTATATTTTCTTTATAAAACCAATCAAAATAAAAACATTGGACATTCATTGTATTCATGTCTTCCATTATTTAGAAACCTTCCAATTTATGTTCCCTTAATATTTCACCTAGGTTTGTTAATATCTATAGAAAGCAATGCAAATGTAACCAAATATATTAAGTGAATATATTTATTACATTTGTCTGTTTAGTGCATATTTCTTCTGACTTTAAAAATACCTATTCTTGAGGCACCTGGGTGGCTCAGTTGGTTAAGCATCTGGCTTTGGTTCCTGGGATCATGCCCCACATCGGGCTCCCTGCTCAGTGGGAAGCCCGTTTCTCCTTCTCCCCCCTGCTTGTTCTCTTTCTCAAATAAATAAATAAAATTAAAAACAAAAAAATAAAAATGTCTATTGCCGTCTGGTTTTCTTTAAAGTGACCATCTGTTGTAACCTGTGGGAAGCTTTATGAATGAATATATCTTCAAGCAAAGTAGCAAAAGTTTAAATTTTCTTTTTTCCTTTTTTCAATCGCCTTCTATGAAAGATTATTATCTTTTCAAAAGTCACTAAAATGATCTATGGTTTGCCAACAAACAAAAGTCCAGGCTGATGGCTCCACAGGTGAATTCTACCAAACATTTAAAGAAGAGTAAATACCTAGTCTTCTCAAACTATTCCAAAAAATAGAAGAGGAAGGAAAGCTTCCAAATTCATTCTACGAAGCCAGCATTACCCTGATACCAAGCCGAGACACAGACATTACAAAAAAAGAGAACTATAGGACAATATCTCTAATGCATATAGATGCAAAAACCTTGATTAAGTATTAGCCAACTGAAACTAGTAACACATCAAAACAAAAAAAAAACTATTCACCACAACCAAGTGGAATTTATTCCAGTGATGCGAGTATGGTTCAATATTCACAAATAATAAGAAAAAAATCTATGACTTGTTACATCCCATGGCTATATTTTAGTTTGAACAAATAACAAATATTTACTAATTTTTAATCCACTATCATACTTCTTCCTATAATTTATTTAGCTAACTTGATTAATTTATTCTTCTAAATTATATGCTATATGACTGAAAAAGTGAGGGCTCATTTCATTCTTACATCAAAAATGAAGACAAATAAATATAAAAATATTGTCCGAAAGGAAAGCAGTATTCTTACACTCAACCAAGTAAGTCATCAAATGACAAATTAGAACAGCAAATAGTTAATTTAACTCAGTCCAAAAATTAGCACAGCTTTGCAATTTGTGAAAAAAAAAAAAAACTAAATTAAATTTTTAGAAATGCATGTTTCCTAAAAAATCAAGAAAGTGCATAGGAAAAAAAATTACCAGATGTAATTATCCCCAAATTATAGTGGTTATATTAAAGTACCTTTGGCAGAATGCATTTTTATTTTCTTCTTCAGTTTGCTATAGTTTCCACTCCTTTTATACTATGCATATCAGAATTGTTCCTCTCTGTGTCCTGCGTACAAAAAAAGCAAACAGAGAGAAAGTTAGGAAATTAACAAAAAGGACGTTTTCATGGTGGTGGGATAGGAGGTTCAACCAAGCCTATGTCCTCAGGAAAAGCTTTAAGTGCTTAAAGAAGAGATGATCAGAAATTTCTGCATCATGTAGAAGGAAGAAACAGTCCCAGACTGCAGAACACTTCCTGCAGAGAGAGACCCTCAGGCAAATCCCACCTGCCTGTGAACAGTTTAGCCTTGAAGGAAGAAAGTAAGGTGTCTAGGAGAACTTAAAAGGAATTGAAGAGCTCTCCAGCCACCTCTTTGCCCACGTGATACTGATGCACTCTTGTGTGTCACCACATCCTCTTCCTTAGTCACCTGCAGAGCCTTGGCTTTGGAGAGGAAAGATTCTTATTAAAACTCTTCAAAAGGCAGAAAATGCCTGGAACAAAGTAACTGTAACTGTAAAATGTCCTGAAAGGCCAATTAGAAATTGCAATACTGGGAGTTTTATTACAATTAACTCCTCCTTAATTATCAATCAATGGATTCTGTTGGAATAAAAAAAAACCCTCATATTCTCTGCTGGGGAAATGATGCTAATTATTTTCTGTTAATTAAGGCTGTTCTGGGATTCAGACACTGCATCCTTCAACTAAAAGATTGACACATCAGTGTTAACATAATGTTCAGTGCACCCTTCTAAAGTCTTTATAACCAGTGACAATAAATTAGTGCATGTTATTTTAAACCTCTTGAATAATCATGGCTTTGTCTGGGAATGAAAAATGTATACATATGCAATAATACGTGTACTTTAATATGTTGCTTAATATGGCCTTGCAAATATTTAAAGAGAACCTCTCTTTCTGAGATACTGTGGCTCACTTTCCCATTTTTATTAAGCAAAAATTAAATACAGTATTTATAAAGGTATCTACGCACAGCTCACAGCAGAAGGTTGGGTTTAAAAAAACTTAATTCGCTGAGCTCTCTAGTATCAAAAGTAGTATATTTCAGGAAATCTGTGTGTCAAAGCATCTACTTTGCAATTATTTGATCAAACTATAGTCAAAATTGGATGCTGCGTTTATCCAAGTTAAAATTTAAAATATAATAAACATAAATCTGTGGTCCCGAGGCTTTCTCTTATTCTTTGCCAGAGTGAACAAAATGGCTCTCATGGGGGATCACCCGTGTGGCTTTCTCCTGCGTGGTCCAGAATGAAAATGGCCCAGAACTTCTGTGACCCAAAGTTAAAATGCAGAGTAAAATATGTTGTTGAAGTTATTGTAGGATCCTCTTATTTACTCTATATGGTCTGGCTACTGTTAATTACATGTGTGTGTGTGCGCGCACCCACACCCACAAACACACACCCACACACACAGATACACAAGTGAAATACCCAGTTCCCACTTGCTCTTCCACTGGGAATGTGGACACAGCAGCCAAAATCCGACCAGAAATTTTAAAGAATTCAGTCAGTGAAATGAGAGCTCTCTCTTTTTGGCCTTGACATTATCTACATTTCCCACTGTGGAAGAAAAAGATATAATGGAAGCAAAGTGATGAAGGGTGGTGATGGCTTTCCACTACTGCACTCCCACAGCTTTTAGTTGATATTTAAAGTATAAGTTGGGCAGTTTCGATGAACAGTTATGGGTGAACAGATTGAAACACAGTGACACGAAGAGACATACCCAAATAAACTCATCGATACTGGAGCTAAGAAAAATCTATTCCATGACATAATACAACCTTAAGTAAGCACTGCTAACTTACAAAATTCCCTTAAATACTAGGCCATTTCAAAGACATCACCCCATGCACAGTTTCTAATCTGTATTTTTAGTTCAACATTGAATTTATCTCATGACCATCCACAAACTGACAGATATTTATTTAGATGCAAAAAGAAAAAAACACATTTACTAAACATATAAAATTGAATTACTATTTGTCTAATTCTCAAAATAGAACTGTGGGATACCATTTGATAGACAAGGAGACTGATGCTCAGAAAGGTGGAACAAAGGTTTAACAATGAGTTCTTGGTTGCAAACCAGTGAGTAGCAAGATGGTATCCAGTCCTGAGTAACTTAAGTCATGTTCTCAGTCTGTCTCCTCCTATCACAATGTCCTATTCAGTAATTATCTGGATAGAACAGCTCTGTACAAGGTACTGAAGAAGGTACACAGACGTAGGAGATAGGGTTGATGATTATTTGCAGTAATAGAACACATAAATAAGCTCACCACAAATAACACAGGGCCAAATAGTCTCAGATTCTGCAGTTAGTTTAAGTGATAGATGCTGAGCCGGTCCCTTCTCCCTCTTGCCAACTTTACGTCTGGTCCGTGCCACTGTTTTGCAGTCTTTGTCAATACTGGGATTACTCACTCAGTTAGGCTCCCTCCTACAATGGGAGCCCACCTAGGGCAAGGAGTATGAGTCACTTATACCAAAACAACTAAGTTGATGCCGTACACTGGATCAGGCCCACTATTGTTTGTTGAACGGTCGGTTATATGAAATGCCTTAACCTGTAAGGCTACTCCTTTATTTAATTAATCTACTATGTGCCAGGCAGTATGTGAGCTTTGCGGGTACAGCCCCAAAGGAGACACATGCAATTTCTACCCTCATGAAGCTTACAGTCTAAAGGAAAGATGCGTTCAAGCAATAAGCAGGGGAAATATAGAATATAGTGCCCTAAGTGCTACGTGTGGGGAATTAGAGACGGTTACAGAGCTCAGACACTGGGACATGGAGGAATCTGTAATTCCTGCCACCTCATTCATTACCCCCAGACTTGTTTAGGGCACTTAGAGAGGAAGAGAAGTAAAAGCAAACTTCCCGGACCTACAGGTGAACAGCCCCTGGGAAGAAACACCTGTACAGCAGCTGCCATTATGCTCAGCTGCAGAGGAAGGAAG
Source organism: Spilogale gracilis (assembly GCA_004023965.1). NCBI lineage: Eukaryota > Metazoa > Chordata > Mammalia > Carnivora > Mephitidae > Spilogale > Spilogale gracilis. The sequence continues at coordinate 137,937 of PITA01003222.1, forward strand.
GAATGTAGCAATCCAAAGACGAGACCGGGCATGCTGATGAAAGCACAGATGGAGCAGAACTGAGGGAGAGAATGCCCTCTCACCATCTCCAGTGCCTGCCGGGCCACCTTACTATCTGTAGGTACAGAGACGCTCTCGTCCTTCCAAGGGGGGTAAGGCATCACTTGCCCATCCACTGAAAATGTATTTATATGCAGGGAAGGTCAGGAATAAAAATCTGCTTCTTCGTGTACGTGGCAGCTCCCACTGAGTTCACAGAGAGCATGGCCCAATGTTCGGCACCTCCAGCCTGGTTGGTCAGAGGCCAAATTCGGCAGACATGCCCGGGCTGGGTTTTTCTATTCTTCTCCCCTGCAAATAAACAGAATATTTTTTACCTACGATAGGTGATTATGTGGCTTTCACTCAGCTCTTGTAATTCATTCGTACCTCCCGGCATTCATGAGTCATGGGTCTTTTACACTTGTCACAGAAACCTAATCCCTACCCTTCATGGGCCAGCTATCCTAAAGATGGCTGAACATGTAATTGCCTTGAAGTGTAAAATATTTCCCACATTATTTATTACAGCCGTGCCTGCTAGCACCTCTATGGTTGAGGTTGGGTCAGCATTTTCATTATAACCCCCTATTTCCAGCAGTAAAAATGTGCTCCGGGCTCAAACTAGACACATGGAAAATAAGTCCAGAAGGGAATTTTCTACTACTTCTTTTTTTAAATAAATAAATTGGTTGGAGCATTTTTAAAGTTATATGACTGAAAAGGGTAAAATGTCATAAAATAAACTTTTAAAAGTTTTCCTCTCACGCTTCTAAATTCTGAGATTAAGAAGACCATGTGATGATAAAGGTCCTCACCACCAATGCAGGAGGGCAACTCCATTCCTTCTCCTCTATCCTTGAGAAGTCAAAGGAAAGAAATAGAGCCATGTCCAGTTCAAATTTTAAAATCCCCTAAAGAAATAAGAAAATAGATGTGAGTCAAAAAATTAGATGGCCCCAAATTTGGAAGCAGGGCCATCCAATAATATAGGGGCAAATGTTGTCAGGTCTGAGACAAGATTAATGGCGCCCTTTGAGTTGCTGTGGGTTAGAAATAGTTGAATTAAAATGGAAAAAGGACGGGATTTGGCTTCAATAGATCCATGCCCCAGTTCTGCCATTTATTAGACACGTATTTTAGGAAACCCATTTAAGACACTCCATTGCCATTGAGCCTCTGAGCCCTGATTTCAACATTAAAGCACAATTATTCCAAGTTGGCCACAATTAAAAAGCATATGTTACTTGGAAGCTCTTATTAACAAAGCTGATTAGTGGGATCAGTGAGATGTTCTGAAAGACTAGCTTATTCCATTAGCTAATAGAGAGATAAGCAGCTAAGAGTCAGGTCAGATAAGTTTCAGTGGTCGAGTACATAGTTGTGATGAGCCCAGCACAGAAGGTTCACTTGAGTGAGAAGATGGATTCACTTGCAGAACAGGGGCAGTGGCTGGAGAGCTGGGAGAGGCAAGGGACTGGAATGACAATTCGGCTCCATGAGCTGGGTTTGAGCATCTTTATACCTCATTTTTGGTACAGGTTGGTGGTGATGATATTGTGTGTAGCCAAGATGACTGGTTCTGGCAATTTGTTCTTGGACATGTGGTCATGTGCAACTTTTTTTCTTCCAAAGGTCAATTTTTTTCCATTTGTAATCTAATGTAATTTCATATATTTGCTACAATATAGGAAGAATTAACTCTTCATTATGGGCTCAGTTCATCTGAGGTGCCACAAAGTAATAAAAATGAATTACTCTGTTATCCAGAAATTGCCATTCTTATAGGAAATCTATATGTATCCACATAAAAGAGGACCAAGTCTTGGTAGTGGGTGTGGTAGGTGGAGAAATGTTCCTCCAAAGAAGTCTGCGTTAAATTCTGGAAACTGTGAATGTTATCTTCTTTGGAAAAAAAGGTCTTTGCAGGTATGATTAAGTTAAAGATCTTGAAATGAGGAGATAATCCTGGGTTATCTCAGGTGGTCCCTACATGTGATCATATGCCTCCTTAAGAGGAACAGACAGGCACATTGAGGAGAAGACACAGAAGAGAAAATGATGTGATGATGAAGCAGAAACTGGGGTGATGTAGCCTCAAGTCAAGAAATGCAGCCATCACCCGAAGCTAGAAGAGACAAGGAATAAGATCTCTCCTAGAGCCTCCAGAAGGAGTATGGGCTGGCTGACATCTTGATTTCAGACTTCCAGTTTTTAGGGTTGTGAGAGAATAAATTTCTGTTGTTTTAATTCTCTTAATCTGTGCTAATTTATCCCTGCAGCCTCAGGAAACACAAGGAAATGAAGTCCAGTATGGATGAGTGGATGGGAGTGGAGAGGAGGAAGCCCAACGATCACACAGACCAACCCAAAGGTTAATTTTGTCTCTAAATTATGGTTAATGTGATATAAGTCAAAGAGGGCTGCCTCTTGGCAGCAGCCAATTGAAATATATACATTTTGGATTTGTGCTATCTCCTACAAACTCTCTAAACTTTTAGAAAAACCTATGTGTTTTGTAATGCTAAGTCTTTCAACTAACCTTTAGCTAAAGTCAGCTAAAATACACTTTAGCAACAAATGAAACCCTTCTTCAGTTGGTTGTATTGTCTCTGGAAAGAGACAGTACTTTTCTATAAAGGAAGGGGCAACATTTTGATGTTTAATAATGATATTTACAGGCAACATTCAAAACTACAGCTTGAAAGATGAATCCTTTCTGGTCATTTTATCAAATTTCCTGATAGAACATTAATTTCATAGGCAAAGAATCAACTCCTCCAACTTCTTTGTAGGAGAAGTATGGCTTTAAAAAAATAAAAGATCATTGAATTTTTTTAAAAAAAGAAAAAAATTCATCTCTTCTTAATCCTGGAATTATTCAGTCACCACCATTTTCAGGGTACCAGCACTTTGAATTGATTCAGCCAATGTCAACCAAAACATTGAAAGAAAAATAGATGTTGGTTACCTGAATGTTAAAATTAATATTTGACCAGAAATACTTTCTCATTTTAACTTTTGTTGCAGTAGTTTTTTGAAAGCACATTAACTCTTTTTACTCCCTCATAAGTATAGAGATTGAGGGAAAGGGCCGATCAATGTGTTGCACTTGAAGAGGTTGGGCCCAGGGATGGTAGCATAGCCACTTCCCAAGAAGCGCTACGGGAGGAGGGCTTATACTACTATTATCTCCAATTACATCTGCTGCTGCTCCCTCTTTCAAGGACCAGTTTATAAACATGGTTATGAAACTGAGGCATGAAATTAGAACACCATTTATTTATATTTATGAATAAGCTTGGGTATGGACTAGGATTCCTGGGTTGTTGTGCCTGGAGCATTGTCTTCATTTCTGCAAACCAACTTCATATTCTAGATTTCTCTTAAGACCCTATTAAATTTATAAGTAAGTAGCTCATTGCTAAATGTCTTATTCCTCTGATAGAACAAAAGCTCCACAAGGGTAGAGCTCTTGCCTGTTTTGCTCATTGCTCTATCTTAAACAAACACAGGGTCATTACACACATAAACACACCCGAGTCCACATAGGTCTACTTACAGGCATGATACTGACTTATACTGGAAGGGTTGGCAGCAGTTGGACAGTTGATGTAGAAAGCCTAATTGCTCTTTAGTCAAAGAAAAAGTCAGGGAAAAGTACTGTCTGAGGCATATGCATTTAAAGATGGAACAGACATCCCCATTCTTTTCTTAGCATGTAGAAAATTTTATGGGGATAGGAATCCTCTCCTCCTCCTCCTCCATCCTGGATCGTAGATTATCATCCTGGTGTTCGAGATCCCAGAGCCCTGAAAAAGCTGTTTCCTGGCACTACATTTAAATACTCTGCTAGGGGCTAGACTGATGACTGATGACCAACTGCTCAAATGGGACAATTGCTTTCTGTATCTGTCCCCTGCTCCGGCCCAAGCATGGGGGGTGCCTGTGTGAGGCAGTCACCTCCTTGGGGCAAAAGGTCAGGTTATTGATTCAACAAAGGACTCATTTGCTGGTGCAAAGTGTTACTTCTATTTAAATAATCAGGGTTCAAATGGTTCTGTGCTACTCCAAATCACAGAAGAGAATGGTATTTTCTGGAAAAGACTTGAAGGATTTTAATCGATCTCTTTCATAGTTTTCTCCCATGAAACCTACTCATCCTCCTTTCTCCCTTCCCCCCAGCAGGGCCATATTCCAGGCTGGTGTCTGCAGCCCTCAAACAAATACCCTCAGCTTATTTTGTCTCAGTGGTTTCACATTTGTTTTTCTCTTTGCCTGGTATTCCCCTTCCTTGGCCAAATCACATCTATCCTTTCCTTCTTCTACCATTGTCTTTCACTTATCTCCCTTCCTTGGAACTCCTTCAATACTTTGCATCACATAATTTAGCAAAACAACATATTCTAACAAGTACTGAGTTATGTATGGGGGCTCTATTTCCTTGACATAATTTATAGGACATAGTGATAAGCCCCCTGAAGACAGGATCAGTATCTTATACATTTTCTCTAGCCTGCATTTCCACTCAGAACGGGGTCAAATGAATAATAGGACGTCCATAAATACCTACCAACGATGGATGGATTTATATCTATCAGATTTATATGCTGTTCCCTTCACCGCCTGTAGTGAAGGAAGCTAAAGCTACAAGTCAGGCAAAAAATCCGATTCTTAGTACCCCTGGGTGGCTCAGTTGGTTAAGCATCTGCCTTCAGTGCAGGTCGTGATCCCAGGGTTCTGGGATCGAGCCCCCATCATATCAGACTTCCTGCTTGTGAGGAGTCTGCTTCTCCCTCTCCCTCAAATAAATAAATAAAATCTTGGGAAAAAAAGAGAAAAGATCCAATTCTTCACTGATTACTAATTTAAAAGAAATACGCCATCTCCATAACTCTGTGACATCAAATTGAAACGTTTAATCCATCTCCTCATTTATCTCTCAAATACAATTTAATGAAGAATTTGCTTTTTCATTTCACACTGCTCTTTTCCATTCTATAAGGCGATAGGGTTCGGGGCAGGCCATGCGGGAACGCAACACCTGGGCATGGGGATCGGTTTGAGCTAAAGGTAATTAAGGCTCAAGAAGAGTTTTTTACCTTCTAGTCAACTGTCTAAAAGAATCCAGATAGGGAGTCTCTATCATGAATAGAACAATTACCAAAGGGACGCCTGGGTGGCTCAGTTGGTTAAGCAACTGCCTTCGGCTCAGGGTATGATCCCAGAGACCCGGGATCGAGTCCCACATCGGGCTCCCTGCTCTGCGGGAAGCCTGCTTCTCCCTCTCTCACTCCCCCTGCTTGTGTTCCCTCTCTGGCTGTGTTTCTCTCTGTCAAATAAATAAAATCTTAAAAAAAAAAAAAAAGAACAATTACCAAAGATAACTTTTTTTTTTTTACATAAGACTTTTCCATGTGACTCAGCAAACATTGTTTACCAAATATTTGCTCTTCCCATCTTCCTGTGAATTGTCTTCCCTCCCTTTGAAGCCTCAGACCTCTACTCCCTACTCTTTAGCTCAGGATGACATACAAGCGTCAAATGTCTGA